>CAOKYR010000343.1:0-210158 GCA_948473455.1 Teleiodes luculella | reverse complement strand
TATATATATGTTTATTTGATGTAGTTTAACTTTTTTTTTTTAATTATAATAGGGGCCCACATGGATTTAGTGGGTATTTGTTTAATATTATAAAAAAATATATTAAGAAAGTATTATTATGATGCATATGCTCGTTCATCAACTTTTTTTTGTTCATTATTAATTATAATTATTAAATAAAAAAAATAAAAAATAAATATATATTTATTATTGTTGTTTACCCATTGAGTATGATTGAGTATTTATTTGTTGTTAGGTATTAGGGTGTTTATATATTAAAAAAATATTTTATATATTTATTGCTTATTTACAATAAAATCATCATCGTCATCATCTCAGCCGAATGACGTCCACTGCTGGACAAAGACCTTCCAAAGATCTCCACAATGATCAATCCAGCAGCTTCCCGCGACCCCCACCAGATCGTCGGTCCACCGTCGTGCACCGGAAAACGTAGTGTAGGCAGGCTCGTTTGCCTGCCTACACTACGTTTTCCGGTGCACGACCGCTATTCAAGAACCGTTCTGCCCTAAGGCTGCGTTTAGACGACGCGCGAGGCCGACGCGCGTCCGACGCGCGTCCATTTGAAATTCTATGAGAGTGGCTGCCGCGCAGCGATTGCGCGTCGGCCGCGCTCTTAGCCACTCTCATAGAATTTCAACTGGACGCGCGTCGGACGCGCGTCGGCCTCGCGCGTCGTCTAAACGCAGCCTAACGGACGTCGGTTCTACGCGCAATGTGCCCAGCCCATTACACCACTTAAGTTTAGCGATTCTTCGCTAAAGGCTATGTCGGTGACTCTGGTTCGCCTGCGGATCTTATCATTCCTAATTCGATCACGCAAGTAAACTCCAAGCATAGCCCTCACCATCGCTCTTTGGGTGACTTTGAGCTATCTTATGAGGCCCATCGTAAGCGACCACGTCTCAGATCCGTAAGTCATCACGGGCAACACACATTGGTCAACTGGTCTGTTTGTCCCGGGTAGACGTAATGGTTTACAACTTGGAGAGCAGAGTCCCCAATTTTTATTGGAGTGGGTACTACATGGGCGTTCGACATGTCTTTTGTCTTCTCCATGTTCATCTTCAGACCCACTTGTTAGGAAACTCTATTGAGATCATCACGTTGGTGACGGTGGTACTGACGTTCAACCCGTTGCCAACAGGGTCGACAAATATTCTCAGTAGGTTCTTCCTGCAAAAAAAGTGGTAAATAGAAACCTACCAGCATAATTAAAGTGATCTTATATGTTTGAATATATATTGAATAAAAATATATTATAATCCTTCCTTACCTGACAAACTATTAGGTCTTCTATTATCAACTGTGCGATAGAAATATGCTGCTCTTCTCGGGAAGTCCAAGTGTAACTTCGGCGATCGCCAATCGGAGCACGACAAGAAATACACTCTTGTTCATTCATAATGTCATTGAAGCCACAATATCAACAAATAAGAATAACAATAGTGAAAAGCGCTAAATAGCGATCGCGTGGCCGTCCAATGTAAAAACAGTTGCATTGACAACTGATTTGACAATTGATTGTGAGGGCGTGAAATTCGAATTTCAATTTCGAAAATCCGTATTTCGAATGACATTCCGTACGAAAGCAGATCCGAGTATTTTTTTTCTTTGTGTTTTTTTTGTGTATTTTTTTTTATTTCTCGTGTCGCAAAAGTACGACGAATCAAGCTTCACCGGATTTGAAATCCGAGTTTAATACCAACACAACCATGGGACGCACAGGTTTGGTGTCATAGTAAAAGAATATGTTAATTATGTGTTCTATCCAAAAATAACACTTTTTTTCTCTGGCCGGCATTTTTACTTTTTGGTCCAAATTGTATGAAAAGTGAACTTGAAATCCGAGTTTATACCAACACAACCATGGGACGCACAGGTTTGGTGTCATAGTAAAAAAATATATGAATTACGTGTTCTATCCGAAAATTACACTTTTTTTCTCTGGCCGGCATTTTCACTTTTTGGTCCAACATTGTATGAAACGTAAAATGATATCCTTTGAATTTTAATACCCACTGAAACGTACTGTCAATAATTGGCGAATGCATTGTCAATATTAGGGTGAGGTATGTCAATAGTACTTTTATGATGAATAAATAATATAATACCTATATGTTTACCTGTTCTCTACACTTTATATAGTATAAATTATCTTATTTGTCTATGTAAATTGGTAACTGCAAATAATTTTGATAAATAAACTGCCTGTTTTATAAACACATCGCTAAAACTGTCAATAATTGGGTGGTTTACCCTATGTACTATTTTATTTTTTCTATCACCCAGATTATTTTTACTTTTTCATCATACTGTAATATAATTTATTTATACTAATATGTGCTAATATAAAAGAGAGGAAAGACTTGTATTTGTGTGTGTACACACACAGCAGCAACACGTGTATGTGTGTGTGTGTCTGTATTTGTAATGAATAAACACAAAAACTACCATGCCGATAAAAACGTTTTCACCATTAGAAAGCTACATTCACTCTGAATAACATAGGCTACTTTGATTATATACAACTCCTAGATAGAGCCTAAGGTGTTCAAAAGCGTCTAAAAAAAAGGAGGTTAACTGTTAGCCTCACCTCGATTTTTCATCTGTCAGTCCGAATTGAGATGTCAAGCGAACCGCTAGTCCAAAGCGGCTTATAGAATTTTCATTTTTCTTCAATAAAATTACAAGTTGCGTCATAAAAGTATGCCGGAATTAAAAAGGGAGATTTAAAATGTCTAAAGGGATAGTCTTCCATCCGTAAATAACGTTAAAACTATGAATTTTCAACTTTAATGCTTTGAATTTACGTCAAGATAATGCGACTCCATATTGTGTTATTTTCTCGGGGCTGCCATATTATTGATTCCATGTTTCCCCAGAAACCATTTATTATTTTTATCTTTTATAAAAGTTGGTTCTTGATTTGATGCTTTTTTTGTTTTTCATATATATAATATAATGTATGAAACAATAATGCAGCCAGAGATGGGCAAAATTTATTCGAATGACGAATAACGAATGAAATAAAACAAAATTTATTCGAATGACGAATAAATTTTTCGAATGATTATTCGTCTTCAAATTATTCGCGAATAATTTATTCGGCGAATAAATTATTCGCGAATGAAATACACAAGGAATAAATTATTCGCGAATAATTTTATCGAATAATTGATTTATAAAATAACTATATAACAGCAATGGGCAAAAAGTAATTGTAATTATGTAAATTATTTTTTAGATTTTTTATCTATCAATTTTTTTGTTTTTTTTTTTAAGTCAGTCAAAGTCGAAGTCAAAGTCAAAGTCAAAGAAAATTTGGCCGCCATTTTGAACTTTTTTGTTTCTGAACGGATTGCTATCAAAATTGATATCTAAGGTCCCCAGTGGTGTCCAATGACGAATGTAAGGTCAAAATTGCAAAAATTGGCCGCCATTTTGAACTTTTTTGTTTCTAAACGGATTGCTTTCAAAATTGATATCTAGGGTCCCCAGTAGCGTCCAATGACGAATCTGAGATCAAAATTGAAAAAATGGCCGCCATTTTGAACTTTTTTGTTTCTGAACGGATTGCTTTCAAAATTGATATCTGGGGTCCCCAGTGGTGTCAAATGACGAATCTAAGGTCAAAATTGGAAAAAATGGCCGCCATTTTGAACTTTTTTGTTTCTGAACGGATTGCTTTCAAAATCGATATCTAGGGTCCCCAGTGGTGTCCAATGACGAATCTAAGGTCAAAATTGGAAATATTGGCCGCCATTTTGAACTTTTTTGTTTCTTAACGGATTGCTTTCAAAATCGATATCTAGGGTCCCCAGGGGTGACCGATGACGACTCTGAGGTCAAAATTGGAAAAAATGGCCGCCATTTTGAACTTTTTTGTTTCTGAACGGATTGCTATCAAAATTGATATCTAAGGTCCCCAGTGGTGTCCAATGACGAATGTAAGGTCAAAATTGCAAAAAGTGGCCGCCATTTTGAACTTTTTTGTTTCTAAACGGATTGCTTTCAAAATTGATATCTGGGGTCCCCAGTGGTGTCAAATAACAAATCTAAGGTCAAAAAAGTTCAAAATGGCGGCCATTTTTTCCAATTCTGATGTCAGATTCCTCATTGGAGTCCACTGGAGACCCCAGATATCGATTTCGGAAGCAATCGGACCAGAAACAAAAAAGTTTAAAATGGCGGCAATTTTTTCTAATTCTGATGTCAGATTCCTCATTGGAGTCCACTGGGGACCCCAGATATCGATTTTGGAAGCAATCGGACCAGAAACAAAAAAGTTCAAAATGGCGGCCATTTTTTATTATTCTGATGTCAGATTCGTCTTCGTAGTCCACTGGGGACCCCAGATATCGATTTTGGAAGCAGTCGGACCAGAAACAAAAAAGTTCAAAATGGCGGCCATTTTTTCCAATTCTGATGTCAGATTCGTCATCGGAGTCCACTGGGAACCCCAGATATCGATTTTGGTAGCAATCGGACCAGAAACAAAAAAATTCAAAATGGCGGCCATTTTTTCCAATTCTGATGTCAGATTCGTCATCGGAGTCCACTGGGGACCCCAGATATCGATTTTGGAAGCAATCGGATCAGAAACAAAAAAGTTCAAAATGTCGTCGTTTAATTACGGAGTTCCGATGGCCACCTTCCAGCTCCATCATCAGACCCTGGTTACCTTCAAATATTATTTGAAATAAAAAAATATTTAATTACGCCCAACACTGACTTAGATTAGATCTAGACCTAGACCTTGACCTTGACTGATTTATTTATTTATTTATTTTATTTTTTTTATTTTATTTTACTACGTCTTCCGGCGCGCGGTCGTCATTCAAGAACCTTTCTGCCCCAACGGCCGCCGTCGCGTCGGTTCTACGGTCGGTTTTATTCGTGAAATTATTCGCTATTTATTCGAATAAAATAACGAATAAATTATTTATTATTCGAAATTGCAGACGAATGATTTATTCGTGAATAAATTATTCGCGAATAATATCATGACGAATAAATGTTTATTCGAATAATTATTTAGATAAAAAATTATTCGAATAATCTCTGAATGGAGCACCTATTTATTTAGAAACTCGCGTAAATATGTAAATATCCCGTTCATAATTAAACGTGTCTATTTAAAAAACAACGCAAACAAATATATACCCAAATACGCAACTCAACTTCTTAAAAAGTTTTTAATAATAATATTATTTTAATATGCTCATAACGTATAACTATGAGCAGAATTCGTAATTTTCCCGAAATATGTGGAAATAACGCCATACATGATAACCCTATGAATAGATGACAGTTGTGTAAAACATAAGCTGTCACGCACACAAGCATATAAAAGTTGGCCTGTTTTTTCGGTGGTGTCAACAAGGCGACACTCTATCTAGGAGTTGTATATAATCAAAGATAGGCTACCTTTTACCACGGGAAAATGCCCGTGGGCGGAGCCGCCAAGGAAAGCTAGTAGGTAATAAAGTTATTGAGTTATCGAGAACGGTAAGCGATCAATTAACTATCACTACATAGTATAAAACGTCGCTTTCTCTGTCCTTATGTCCCTTTGTATGCTTAAATCTTTAAAACTGCGCAACGGATTTTGATGCGGTTTTTTTAATAGATAGAGTGATTCAAGAGGAAGGTTTATATGTATAATACATGCATAATATACTTAAGGATAACCCACAATAACCATTTTCCTGTGCGAAGCTGGGGCGGGTCGGTAGTATGATTAAAAAAAAAGTTCTGGGGGTCATTTAACTTGTATAATAATAGTGAAAGTTACAAATGCGGTGGTATTTTCATTGCTTGTATAGTAAGTCTCAAATGTTAACTACTTACCTATTTATTTTCTATCATATCGGCTACGAATGTCTCTGGAATTTGTAAATTTTATCACTATGATACGGCCCCCTGTTAATAATAATTTCGATAGAGCGACAGGGCGTGTTTACTAAATGTACCTTGTGGAGACGCCAGTGACGACGTCACGAGCTTGTCTATCATCGGGTACAGTTAGGAGGAACAACTTACAAAGTGTCTACTACTAAATATACCTCTGCAAGGCACGCCGACTCGACCTACATCGGGTATAGATAGTAGCACCATTTAAAAATAAATCATTACTAAACATACCCTGCATAGATTACAAGAGCCTGCTTGGCTTTGATCGGGTATAGTTAGGACTGCACTTTTTTTTATTGGTAGCTACTATCTATACCCGAACATAATTCGTAGCTTTCGTTACTCTAATCGTCTCTGTCGCGCATTGGCTTCGCGTGCTCTTTTTTTTCCTTCTTTATTTGTTTGTTTCCTTTGAATAATAAAATAATAATAAACATGTGGGGAGGGGACATCTCACATACGGCCATCCGCAGCGGCCATCTGACCCTTATGTAGGCAGACATACATACATATATGATTACATAACATCCAGACACAAGGCATACACAACTGCTCATCACACGAATGTTTGCCCTGGCAGGGATTCGAACCCGCGACCACAGGGCTTCGAAGGCAGACGTACTACCAACTAGGCTACGGGGCCGTCCATCGCATCATATATCATATCACTAACCATATATACTTAGTGTTTAAGTAACAATTACCAATTAATTACTAAACATAACCCTTTATGGCATTCTAAGTCGGGTGGACTTTGTAGTTCAAATATTTTATCAAGCTATTTATTCTCGACCAAAATCCTAGATGGAGGTACCTACATTTTGTAGACATACGATGCTAGCATTCAAAATACTATTCACTCCTTAGCATACCCGATTATGAAATCACAACTCGGGTATACTTAGTACTTAAAATATTTTGGAAGCGCTGTACTAAGTATTTCCGACCAAAACTCTACAGGGAATCTCCACAAGGTACATTTGTAAACACTTAGAGCGCATCATTCACCACTAAATATACCCGATCATGACACCTCAACTCGGGTATATTTAGTAGTGCGAATATTTTGAAAGCGCCATGCTAAATATACCCGACCAAAACCCCATGGGGAGTCTCCACAAGGTACATTTAGTAAACACGCAGCGACAGGTAATAAACTGAAGCTTCGATAAAAAGAAATTCGGTCAAACGAACCATCGAATAAATGGACGTTGAAGAAACAAGCATTCGATAGTTTAATCTGTCGGTTAACTGTCATCCGGGAAACGTCGTTCTATAAATAGGTTTTCGGAATGGGGTAGCAAACCCGTTTTACTTACCTTATATCCCAAATATTCACAAGAAATGCCAAAAATGGGGCCAAAGGGAACAGCGGCGCGAACAAAATCACCAACGCAAACTGCATCACTGCAAAAAGTAGATCATTACTTTTTAACGACTTCAAAAAAAGTAGGTTCTCATTATCTTTTGTAGAAATACGGGATTTTAGTGACGGTTTAGTACCTAAAAGGATTATTTTTCATACAATTCGCCGCCGTCAGTCAGACCGGACTGCACAATGATGTCAATTCAATATAGTTCAAAAAATCGCTAGATCGTATTCTCTTGAATCGATCTTCATAAAAATCGAATCGTAATGCGCATCCCTAGCCGGAGCCACCGCGGCCGTTGGGCGGTAGCCGCATCACAGTGCATATGGAAACTAGTTTTACATAGGTACCTACATATTTTTGATTGCGGCTAACCGTTAGTGCGTAGAGAGCCTAGTTGTGTGTAGTGTAGTGAGTGTAGTGTGTGTGTGTAGTGTGTGTGTAGTGTGTGTGTGTGTGTAGTGTGTATATAGTACGTATATAGTGTGTGTTATGGTGTCTTGTGTTCGCAGGCACACGGTCAGTTCACGGCGTGAGTTTAGTAGGACAATTAATATTTGCATTTCAAGTGTACTACTTACTTAAATGATTTAAGCTCAAAGTGATCTGCTCCGCAGAGACCGCTTCCAAACTATAATCTCTTTCAGCGCTTGGTATCGAAATTTTATTACACATAGTCTTCACTATCGGTTTACATTGGAATATATAATTAAATATAATTGTTCGTACCAGCCTACAACAAAAAATAATACTGTCAACTGGTAGGTATAATAGGCCTGTGTCCTTAAAAAATGTAATTAGTCCGTCTTTTAGATTATTCAAAAATAAGGGACACGTATTTTTTTATTTGTAAATCGGACCAAAAATTACAAAGATATAGCCCATTAAAGTAACGTGTGACGTCACACCGTGCTACATTTGATAGCACTAAGTGACGTCACACGTAACTTTAATGGGCTATATCTTTGTTATTTTTTGTTTAATCGAAAAAAGAAAAAATACGTGTCCAATATTTTTTTATAATCTAAAATACGGACTAAATAGAATGTAATTATTTTGACCCTGGACACAGGCCTATTGAATTTAAATTTGGTGCACGTATGTAAATCCGTGACATAAAGAGTACGTATTTGTACAGTCACGTCTAAAAAATATGTCGCATCTGCGTGTTTACTAAATGTACCTTGTGGAGACGCTAGTGACGTCACGAGCTTGTCTATCTTCGGGTACATACAGTTAGGAGGAACAACTTACAAATTGACTACCTACTACTAAATATACCTCTACAAGACACGCCGACTCGACCTACATCGGGTATAGAGTTAGTAGCACCATTTAGAAATAAACCGTTACTAAACATACCCTGCGACTACAAGAGCTTGCTTGGCTTTGATCGGGTATAGTTAGGACTACTACTTTTATATTGGTAGCTGAGCCATTTAAAAAAAAACTGTACATTCAAAATGTCCCACTAATATAAATATTTTTTACGGACTCAGTGTTACATATTTTTCAATTTGTGTAATTTTTCCTATAAACATGAACTTCCCTCTTCAAGATTTTACCAAAATTATGACTTACTTATAAAATTATAGTATTATACTTTTTTTTTTTGTTTTGCCACCTTTTACGTTCTATTACAACAGAAATGTCCTTTATACAATCTTACAGTTTTAAGTCATCATAAGGCTCTAATTTGTTCTCTGTTAATTTTTTTAACAATGTAACTAATAAAATAAATATATTTCTTATTATTTATTCAGAACAGTATTATTCTATGTGGTGCTTTAGCAATAAAATAATATATTTTAAATTTGTCCCAGATTATTAACATGTGAGTCACTCAGAGTATTTCACGGTCGATTTCATAGCTATTTGTACTAATCCTACCACTCGAAGATAATTTTTCATATTTGGCAACACTGGCTCCATGCTGTATCCACCAAATTTCCGCTATTTTATTTTAGTGTCAGTTTATTTGTTGTCTTGTCACGAAACGCCGCTGCAATTAGTACAAAAAAAATACATAGTGATAATTATTTTCGATTTATTTTCATAGCGTTAGCCTTTTTATACGAGTTATAAGTATGTATCATATTTATCTATATAACTGTAACGGTGCCCCGCACCCCGCCCTGCACGCCCCGCGATGACTCATCAGCCGGAACGTGCAGAGCAACATGAAGCCACGCCCACTCCGCTCCCCGCGCCCCGCACCTAGCCGCGGTCAAGCGACCGACCGACAGCGCGTGGGGGGGGGGACGGCGATGGTACATACGCCTTTAAATCCAGCGCGCGCGCATTCGGAGCGACAGTCTCGTGAACTACACCGGCCAGTACGAACGTCCCGCGACGTGGCGCGTAAACCCGTAGAACCGGCTACCCGTATAACCGTAGACATCCGCGAAGCATCAGCAGCGCCCCGGCGATTTCCTGTCACAACCCCGATCCTGTAGAGCAGCCGCTATACCTGCCCATTCCTGGGATACACCTGTAAGTCCGCTCTTATTTCATTGCCGCCCTTGTGTCAATCGTTAATTGCGCTCTGATTTATTGTTTTCGTGTTGATGCCACTGCTATTTACCTGTGCCTATGAAACTAACCTAGTTTTTAAATCAATGTTCATATATATCCGTGTTGTCCGTCCTAAGCTGATCGCGCTACCGTGGCCTAGCATCTCCTGGTGTTAGATTTCGGTAGGGCTTCCAGACCAGCTGTGTGTCCCGAATATATTCTGTGTTTGTAAAAGCGGCTGTCGCACCAACGTAATCTGACGCCCTGGCATCGGAGTACGTTGGGACTGACAGTGCGGCGTGTCCCAAATAAGTGTCAATATACAGGGTTACTTTTTAATCAGTGCACAAATTTTGTGTACACAGTCAGTATCGTTACTAGATCACATGAGATGAAAAAAAAAATTTTTTTTTTTTTTTTTACACATTTTGACACTGTTTTTAACCCATTTAGAGAACGAATTTCAGAAAACGCCAGAATACGTGTCCAATTAATTATGCCAATGAGTGTTTATACGAAGTATAAAGAAAATTGGCGCGTAAAAATTTTTTTTCCATACAAAATTTGATACCAATTTTATGCGTAAAATGGTGATATTTCGATTTTTTTGTATGAAACGTGATAAAATAAAAATATACGGGTGTTTTTATTTTCTTTAATCTGTGCCTCCCTAAAATTTGTGCACTGATTAAAAAGTAACCCTGTATATCTGTGTTGTCCGTCCTAAGCTGATCGCGCTACCGCGGCCTAGCACCTCCTGGTGTTAGATTTCGGTAGGGCTTCCAGACCAGCTGTGTGTCCCGAATATATTTTATGTTTTGTACCAGCGGCTGTCGCACCAACGTAATCTGACGCCTCGGCATCGGAGTGCGTTGGGACTTGACAGTGCAGCGTTGTAGAGTCATAACCGTGTATCAGACCTAAGCACTAACCTAGCTGTAAGGTAGTACTAGAAACCCTGTCGCACTAACGTAGCCCTAAGCCCTGGGCACTGGGATACGTTAGGACTGACTCGGACGCATGCATCGCACCTGATCCCGCTTGTCGTCTCAAGCGGACCGGCGTCCTCGGCTGTAGGCCAGTTCGAAACTCGATAGCGTGATCTTGCTCGTCGTATCAAACTAGACCGGCGTCCTCGGGCTGTAGGCTAGTTTGAGACTAAACAGTGTGATCTCGCTTGACGTGTCGAAGTGGACCGGCGGCGTCTTGGGCTGTAGGCCAAGTTGAGGCTTCGACAACGTAATATTGTATATACCCGTGGCATTAACCTGAAGTAGCTTTTCCTGTATCATTTGTCTGAGCGCATAGTTTCCCGGCATACCATTCTCTTATCTCATCACGATTGCTATATCATATTTTACCTGTCCGTGCTCTTGCTTTGCGTCTTGAACATCGCCTGTCGCTACAGACCGTACCGATTTTGTCCGCTAAACACATCACGCCTTACACGCTTTCCCCGCGTTTGCACCCGCCTACCGACCGCTATTGTGTACTGTTTTATTACTGCTATTTACCTAGATGTAAGCTATGAATAAATACCTGATTGTATAAACCATAAACCTGTAGTTTCTGTCTGAACCCGAACCCCTAGTCACGATTAGCCTTGAGTTCTAATGTCCATGGACTGTGCTAGCCGGCACTCCATAACATAACAAGTTATTCTGATATTGTTGCCTAATGAGGTTATGTTTTTGTCAAAAATGCTTAACATGTGAGTCACATTTCGTGACTCATATGACGTGACTCACATCCACGTGTAGTTATGACATGTTTACACTGGTTAAAAAAATATACAAATATAAATTAAAACGGCGACGTCCGGTGTTATCAAATAATACCTAATATAAAGGTTTCGAATAAATGATTAATTTGATTACCTATATCTATTTGTTTCATTAAACCTACATTTTTGTTCCCTGCTGGACCCACTGCTCAACTCGAGCATAGTTTCATGTAAACTCTGCTTTACATTAAATGTGACTCACATGAGTATAAAAATACAGGGATGTCACAAAATAGTTGAGTCACAATTTTTGACATGTTAGTCACAAGTACATTTTATTTGAAAATGGCTCAGCTACTATCTATACCCGAACATAATTCGTCACTTTCGTTACTCTAATCTTCTCTGTCTTGAACCGGCTTCGCCCGCAATTTTTTTCCTAGTTTATTTTTTTGTATAATTTGAGTGACATTGACTTAATTTAGATAACTGCCGTGTAGGTATAATATGACTGTCTAAGTCGGGTGCACTTAGTAGTTCAAATATTTTAAAAGCATCATGCTATTTTCTCGACTAAAATCCTTTATGGGGACTACAAAAAGTGTTAAGTTTATTAATTAAAACGAAGTGATTTTAAAGTCTTCTATGCCTTTTTATCATTAATTTTACGTCGAATATAGACATGCGACGCCGGCATTCAATAAACTATTCACTCCTAAACATACCCGATTATGACACCACAACTTGGGTAGGTATACTTAATAGTTCTTTCTGGAAGCGCCCCGCCGCCGCCGTACTGAGTATGCCCGACCAAAACTCTACAGGGAATCTCCACAAGGTACATTTTGTAAACACTTGGCGCGCACCATACACTCCTAAATATCACCGATCATGATACCCCAACTCGGGTATATTTAGTAGTTCAAATAATATTTTGAAAGCGTCATGCTAACTATACCCGACCAAAACCCCATGGGGAGTCTCCACAAGGTACATTTAGTAAACACGCGTCGCATCTTCAGAATAAAAGTGACCTAACTCAAAATTCTAATTTGTGGTAAATCGCGATTAAACTTTAAGATTATAGGCTTTTCCTTTAATTGTTTGTCGCAAATTAGAAAAAATACTGTAAACTGTAGGTATATTTTTTTTGTATGAGCTTACGTATTTATAACATTCTATGTAAGATAAATAATAAATACGCTTTTTATATACCTACAGCTGAAATATTCCAGTTAAAATACGACTCTCTTTAAATTGTGGCACTATAATATAAAACATTATTGCACTTTTTTTGAAACTAAAGAGACAAACTTAACTAGGACAACAAAAACGACCAGAACTTCGGTTATAAAGAGATTCAAAAATGAATATGGTCAACTTAGTGCTAAAAACTTGCCTTTAACTTAACTTTTTACTTGAAAATAAAACAAATTAGTTGTGTTTAGGTCCCTTTAAAAATGAATGTTCGTTTCTCTGGCTCTGACCAAAATAAGCTCTTTAATACTACTCGGATGAAAGAGCATCCTTTTTAAGGTCATCTTACTCATTTTCCCTTTTTTTTTAATTAGGTCACTTTAATCGTAAAGGTGCGAGTACCTACACATCAGTGCCGGATTTATTATTTTTATGAGTGTAGGCCACTTTAATTCCGCCGCCCCATGTCTTACAAACCTTTCTAAAATAATAATTTTCCATTGGTGGCTAGGACGGAAGGCCAAGGCCTTAAAGTAAATAAACGAATACCTAAATTAAGAGAGTAAAAACTATAAACATGATACCTATTCAATTTTTTACGGAACTTTTAATAGCAAAATTATCACTATCACTACATAATTATAAAACAAAATCGCTTTCCTTTTCTGTCTGTCTCTATGTGTGCTTAGATTTTTAAAACTACGCAACGAATTTTGATGCAGTTTTCTTTAATAG
The DNA here is from genome assembly GCA_948473455.1 of Teleiodes luculella. Classification (NCBI taxonomy): domain Eukaryota; kingdom Metazoa; phylum Arthropoda; class Insecta; order Lepidoptera; family Gelechiidae; genus Teleiodes; species Teleiodes luculella. The sequence goes on along the minus strand of CAOKYR010000343.1, from coordinate 196,682 downwards.
ATAGAGTGATTCAAGAGGATGGTTTTTATATAGAATACTCTTATTATAGAGAGACACTAAAAATTTAAGATGTTTCTAATGTGATGTCGTAAATAAACACATTTTTTTGCGCTTACATTGCAATTTTAATGCTGGTTGAACCCTACGTGATAGATTAAAATAATGTTCTACAGTATTGTACACCTTAAAAAGGTCTACAAAAAAGTCCGCTATGGTAATATGTTTATCTCTTAGGGACCTGTTCCCATCTTCTTTTTAAAGCCTGACCAAAGAAATAAAAAGCCTCGCCATATTGCGGAATTTCAATGGAATTAATTTATAAGATAAATTGTTGCCATAAACGTGACCTGTAGGGTACAGGACAATCTACAGCTATGCAAAGTATGCTCGAAACGCTACTTTCGAAAATTTGTTTTTTAAATAACACTGAATAGGAAGGGCGGATATAGCAACATGTTATATATTTGCAATCTACACATTATACCCTTTTATTTGATACCCCACAAGGTTTTTTTTTTTCGTCATATATGAGGTTTGAGGATGCTTGGCTAGAACGGAAACCTACCACGGTCGCTCGTGGCAACATGTACTTTTCTATAGCTAAAGGTCTCTAGAACACAAATCAATCAACAGTTGGCGGTACGCAAAATTTTTTTCATCAAACCCATACGTATGGGATATCCATAGATAGGTCTTCAAAAATGGTTTTGTTTGTTTGTTTGTAATCACTTTATTGCATATAAAAACATAATAAAACATACCATATACAGAACAGTTGAGCAAAGGCGGACTTATCCCATAAGGGATTTCTTCCAGTCAACCTTTGAGTATCTAGAAGGACCCCATGAATGGCAGGCAGACTGTTAGTGCCTAAAGTGTTCGTACAGTCACAAATTACATAAATAAATAACCACCACATATAAAATATAAACTACTGCTAATAAACCAACTACATGTATATAAAATTTACATATTAATAATACAGTAAAAAATACATAAATACTGAATAAATAATACTACATTTTATAAAAATATTATTATTAAACATAAAGTACACAGTTACAAACACGAACAGATTAATTAAATATAAAATACAAATCCTATACATACATAATAGCATAAATACCACTCTCAAATGTACGATTCGACATCCCAGATTTTCTTTACTCTTTTTTTAAAGGTAGGCACTGAAGGAGAATTTCTCACTTCTGACGGTAGGTCATTCCACAAGCGTGCTGCATGCATAGTAAACGAGTTTGTGAACGTCTTCGAAGTTGCAGAAGGGACACATAGGCGCGACAAATCACTCGAGGAGCGAAGATTAGCTCTCGTCGGTACCCGGAAATGAAACCTATCCCTGAGATAATTCGGTGCGTTTGGATTGTGTAAAATATTAAACAGAAAGGCCAAGATATGCAAATCTCTACGTTGACCAATGGGCAGCCATTTCAGCCGTTCCCTGTGTTCGGATACGTGGTCGTATTTCCGTAAACCGAACACATATCGGATACATTGGTTCTGCAGGCGCTCCACTCTGTTGAGGAGTTCGAAGGAAAGGTCCAAATAAGCCACATCACCATAATTTAGAAGAGGCAAGAGAAGGGCTTGAGCCAGCATTGTTTTAGTGTTTATTGGTAGGAAATTTTGCATCCGCTTAAGAGAGTGGAGGGAGGCATAAACCCGCCGGCTCATTTCTCCTACATGTTCAGTCCACGTCAAGGTTTGGTTCATGATGACACCGAGATTTTTGACCTTGGATGAAAAGGGTATAGTAACGCCATCAAGAGCAACCGCCGGAACATCCGCAATATTTATATTAGATATGCGGTGATGACCACCAATAATTATCGCTTGTGATTTTGCAGCATTTAGCTGTAACCCGTGATTTCTCGCCCAGCTCGAAATTGAACTTAAGTCCACATTTATACGATCTATCGCCTTTGATAGATTGACAGGTGATTCCGCTGTGTAAATTTGAAGGTCATCTGCGTATAAGTGATAGTTGGATGAGAGCCTGGAGGTGATGCCATCAATGAAAATTGAGAAAAGTAAAGGTGAAAGTACACCACCTTGAGGCACCCCCGAAACCACCTCACACCAACCAGAGCGCCTATCATCGACCTTCACAAGCTGATGGCGATCCGATAGGTATGATCTGAACCACTTAACCGTCAGCGGATCGAGATTAAGTCTTCCCAGCAAGGCAAGCAGTATATCGGCATCCACCGTGTTAAAGGCACTGCTGAAATCGAGGAGTGTGAGAACAGTAAGTTTACCTTCCTGAATGTTCATGCGGATATCATCAGTAACCTGAACCAAGGCAGAGACCGTGCTGTGCCCTGCGCGAAAGCCCGACTGGAAAGCATTGAAGAGCGAATGGTCGTCGAGGTGCTGAGTCAAGCGGTGATGGACGCAGTGTTCTAAGACCTTTGACAGGACTGGGAGGATAGAAATTGGTCGAAACTGCGCAAATGAATCCGGATTGGGCGTCTTTGGAAGAGGAATTATGTGTGCCAATTTCCAGGCCTCCGGAAAGGTACCTGTAGCCAGAGAACAGTTTATAACATCAGCAATAGCTGGAGCTAAGATGTTTGACCACGGCAGAATCATGTCCATACTCAGATCATCATTACCTACAGCAATTAATTGAGTTTAGTATTTTGAGCACCTCGCCCACTGACACCTCACCCAGGCTCAGAGGCACAGGAGCAGCTGGCGGCAATTGACTGAGCCCTTCCAACGTCTCCCTCTTGGTGTTGGGGTCTAAGACACAAGGACTAGTACAGAAATACTTATTAAGGGCTTCGAGATCCATCCAGCATGCAGTGTCTGCACGAGATTTGCCAACCCCCAGAGACCTGAGGAACTTCCATAGCTTGCTGGGTGGACAATCCTCAATCGTCGTATGTATATATTGCCGTTTGGCGTTTCGACACAATTTATTACACATGTTTCTAAGTTGGTGGTACCGCTGAATATTTTTCTCAGTAGGATTCTGTCTAGCTTTTATTCGAGCTGTATTTCGTTTGTGCATAAATTCTTTGATAGGGGGAGTTATCCAGGGGGCTGGGAAGTGTTTGACACGAACTGATTTTAAAGGGGCATGTTTGTCGTATAGTGAGAGAATATTTTTTTGTAACAAGGCCACTTTTTCATTTACATCAGTTAAGGCAGTAACTTGTTTCCAGTCCACGCTCTGCATATCCTCCCGAAAAGCGTCTTGATCAATTTTGTTGTAATGGTATTGAGGTTTCTAATATCAGCCTAATGGCAGCCTTCCGTGGAGGCTTCAGTTACCGAGCGAACAAATGTTGGAACGATATCCCACCACCGATAAGGAACATCTCATCTAAGTTTTCTTTTAAATTAAAATACAAGGAATATCTACTTGATATCCAAAAAAATTTTGGTAACTGATCTCCACTAAGACTATGTGTGTATTATGTATGTATTACATTTCTTCTTATGTATTTTGTTCATCTAAGTATATATATTATACTGTTAAGTATTTTGTATTTTTGTTATATTTGCCCCCCCCCCCCCCTAATATTTTACATCGATTTATATTTCTTTGATTTTCTTATTTTTGTCTGATCTATTAATAATATTTACAATATGATACAAATTATTTTTTGTTAGCAATACTTTATTTATTATAATCATTTCTTTCGCGTAGCTCTGGTACTGACAGAATATCAGTGTTGCAACTAGTTTGTACGCTTACTAGTTGCAACAATATACTGAGTCAGTCCCTTTTCCCTGGGCAGTGATTTTATTATGTTATGTTTTCTTTTATTTACTGTTGTACACTGTTACCTGGGAATAAATGAATTCTATTCTATTCTATTCTATCATTTTTTTCTAAAGTTGATAGTTTGCGCGAGAGACACTTCCAAATTGGTAAATTGTGTGTCCGCCCCCCCTCTAACTTCTAAAATAAGAAGATGATAAAACTAAAAAAAATATATGATGTACAAACAGCAACATACTTAACTATACAGGTGACGAACTGGAAGTAGAACAAAACAGAGACTTCCATTTGACGTTGACTGTCACATCTAATAATGGATGAATCACCTGGTACTTCTTAATTTATTCGAATAATAGGGAGCTTCTATTTTTGAAATGTCAAAAACAATATTTAAATCGGGGCTTTTATATCCAAATCAATTTATATTCTACTAGCTGCCCGCCGCGGCTCTGCCTGCGATAATAGTTTTTCCCGTGGGAATGAGAAATTTGCCAGCAAAAAAAGTTAGCCTATGTTCTTTTCCAATATCTATTCTATCTTTGTTGTCAAGTTTCACCAAAATCGGTTCAGTACTTTTAGAGCCTATTTAATTATTAGAAATATTTTAGATTTTTTTTTACACCTTTGAAGTCACTGAAGTTTTAGTAAGGATCCTTCATTTTTTTTGATAATAAAATATAGCCTATGTTGCTCTGGGATCATGTAGCTTCTTAACAGTAAAAGAATTTTAAAAACCGGTTCGAATTTATTTTTAAAATTGTTTCGGAGCCTGTTCGATGCAAACCAACAAACAAACAAACAATCAAACCTTCTTTATAATATTATATTAGTTACAACAATTTTTTTTAGATAATTGGTTTTTTTTTGTCTGACAGATATTATTGTGTCATAGAGAAGACTATAAATGGTTTCTTCCTTCCTAAACTCTAAAAACTTCTTACAGGAAAATTCATACAAAGAGAAATAGTCTATACAAAGAGGTTTGAAGAGCCGCTTCGAAGCCTCTTTGAGTCTATATTGTACCGACCCGGCCCTAGCCTAAAAAGACAATGAAATATTTGGAAGGTCTTTCCCTTGATGCAAAAAGCGTAATAATAAAATTTTTCTAAAAATCCTAAAAAAGGGAGAATTAAAGTTGCAATACACTAAAGGATGTTGCAAATAGCTAATAAGAACTTGTTATGGGCGAGACAAGTTCAATATAAGAAATAGAAAACCTTTTGGAAATTTACCTTTTCACTTTATACGTTCCTGTATTGCAAACGGACGAATCTGCCAGCAGCTGTTATACGTTCCTGTAATGAAATCAGCCGAAACCTTAATAACTTCTAAACTAGAAGAGATAGCACGGTTACAATTGGTGCGTTGTAATTGTGATAAGGGACACTATCTATATTTTGAGTTTGAGCGATTTCATCTGATTTCACCATTTTCCGCGTACCTTCGTTTCGTGATAAAAATATATGTATGGGCGAGGAGGACCGGCGGATAGATGGACCGTCGGCCCGATATTATGTGTTGAGCAATAGTAAAAACTATTTATTCTCAAAAAGCATAAATTGTGGTGGATCGAAAAACATAGTTACCATCTATGTGGAAATGTAGTAAATTTGCTATATTTCCTGTCACAGGCACTTATTTACTCCCCCGTCAATACAGCTCCGCTGTATTGAGCGAAGTGCTTGTCTGAGTTAGTTGGATGGAAAGGTCGAGTTCCGAAACCTCTTGAATGACAGATCCGAGAATACCACATACATGACTCTATTTTCTGGGTTATGTAATTTAATTTGGATGTTGAACGTGGATGATGCCTAATAGGTTGACACGGGAGCAGGGTCTATTGAGATTCATTATCCGCTGTTAGCGCAAGTCTAAGAGTCGTGTTCTATGTCGTTAGACACATAGCCAGCCAGCCATATGCATGTGAGCTAAGCCCGAGCCACATTGAGAATCTCAGTTCACCTATACCATATTGGATTATATAGCGAGTCTAACCGACTCACCCATGTCTGACGTTTGAAGATGTGGTTATTTCTTCGAGTTGTTGGAAGGCCTCAATTTCTTGATCCGTTCCACTGAGGCGGGGACGGTTGAGGGTGACCAACGAACAACCTCCATTGTGTTGGGTAGCAACTTCTAAGGAGAGACATAGAGCATCGCTATATCTGAGCGTCATATGGTATGAATATTGTTCTATGACTTGTGTAGCTTGGGCACAAGTGAAAGTAAATATTTATCTTTGATATCACGGTATCTCTGATTGGTATTTACTAATAACGTCTAGAGAGTGTGGTTATAAGTATTGGAGGCTTTCCGGGCGCTTGCTGAAGATACTTATAAACACATGATTTGAGTTATAAATCCCTCGTGGATAGAGAGTGGCTAACACCACGGTGTTAGAACCACTATAAAGATAAAGTTCTATTATAAAAGGTGAAGAGAGCACCTTCGGAACTTAGAACATATATTCATAATAATATTTCTGCACGATATTGAACTTCTTATGGGTTTGTGGCGTGGTTTCTATGGAGGAAGCAATTCCTCAAACACTGTGGAAACACAGATAGGGAATGCGGTTTGTCCTCGTGATGAATAGCGTTCCTGGGGCTGGTCTTTGATTGGCGAAGACTACTGGTCTATAAAGTGATAAGTAATTCCTCGAGGGCTGATCGTAGAACTTCGTTCTGTGATTAGTGATTTTCAGTGTAAACTGAGATGGGGTGTTCCAGCACAGAAATGTGAAGTCCCCTGGATTGTTCGTGGCTGGGACCTCGGTCTAGGCCTGTTCAATCGCTGCGCCTGGTGTGTGGCTGTGGGGAGCTCTGCTCGTTCTGAGGACAAGATGACCGTCTCTTGTCCCTAGCGACGAGATCGAGTCCTAGTCTGGTAGATGAGGAATCACTTGTCCAGGTGACAGGTGGTAGTCGCTTGTCCTAGATATGGGATAGTCTCCGTGTCGCGGACGATGTCTTAGCTTCCACAAACAGGCTCGACTTCGGTCTTGAGCTTGCAACATAATATATGGATTTGACTTAGGTCTATTCGTATTATCCTCATATCATGGTTTTCCGCCATTACAAGCACCCGCTTCGGTGGGTTAGTTTGTCGACTTTGGTCATATACACCAGGCATTGACTTCGCGTCAGTTATAAGTCCTGAGACAATGGTGTTCCCCGCCATATACGAGTGCCTGCTTAGGTGGATTAGCTCGTCGACTTCGGTCAACTCGAACGTCAGGCATTAGTCCGCTATGTTAGTCCTGCATCTATGGTTCACTACCATTACAAGCGCCTGCTTAGGTGGGTTAGCTTGTCGACTACGGTCGCAACGAACAGGCTTTGATTACATCATGCAAGTCCTGCAACAATCGAACTCACACTCCGCACCAATCGACTACGGTCGCACCGGGAGATCAGATGGCATTGTCCTTTGGGATAGAGATCTTCGTAAGGGCGGGCTACGGCCTGCCCTTTTCTTTCACTTAATTTAGAGAGGCCTAAGGTCGAGGAAAGCGAAATCTCGTGGACGCAGAGCGAAATGCTAATTGTCGGTTGTTGTAGGCCAACCGAGCAATAGCATAATATTAGCCATCTGGAGATTGTTGTATGTTCGTTGAATGTTATCCTTTTAGGGATATAGGTTCTAGGGATTGCAATCCGGTCCGGCGGATCCGGTAACCCGGCGGATCCGGCGTGTTTTTGGTCCTACCGGATCCGGTGGGTCTGAATCGGATCCGGTACCGGATCCGGTAGAGTAGAAAAATACTCGAAAAAAGCAAATTTTTAAGTCATTTGCACGCAATACGAGCGATGCGTCTATACCAAATGTAACTGCATACTCCACACTCCGGTAACTTTCGTTGGGACTCGGAAGCGTCGGATTACGTAAGAAGTAAAGCAATACTTGTAGCTAATCTATAAATGCATAATGATGATTTAGGCTAGCAAGTGTTGTTGAGTCTTCATTTTTATTGATTTTTTTAAATAAAGTAATAATTTACTATTGTGTAAATATTTTGAGAAGAAGTTTCTTCCGGCGAGTTCTTCTCCACAGAAGCCAGCCAATTTTTTGAACTCGCCAGAATAGAACATGTTTAATTGATGTAAATATCCTAAAGTTAAAAATCAGTCAGTACTTTGACTTTACTTTGAGACGAAAAGTGCTTTTTTGGCCGCTGCTGGTTATCTTTGTAATTCCATAAGAAAGAAGTTTTTCAGAAACAGAAATGAATTTAATACAAATTTTTGCATTGCTGAACATTCTTATTTTTATTTGTTATGAACAAAACTAACTAATACTTTTTATTGAGTCTGCTAGATTATAACTATGTTGTTTCTCACATATAAATAATTACTATACTACTAGACGGTCTTTCGATTACTTTATCAGAATTTCTGTGGTTGATTGAAGACTAAATAATTATTTAAAAAGTTATTCAATTCGTATAATAATATGTAACTGTTATACCTATATTCACGTAGTGTTTTATGCTACTACTCGTATTTATTATTATTATTTTGAATCACAATACGTTACCTGCCATTAACCTGCTTTTAATTATAGAAAATAAATAATGATTAGAAAGATTCAATGTTGACACGAATCCGGTCGGATCCGGCCGGATCCGGACGGATTCGCGCCAATCCGGTAAAATCCGGCCGGATTGAAAATGATACCGGATTGCAATCCCTAATAGGTTCCATATACCATTTTATAAACTTTCATATATTTTACAACTGACGTTGTCTGTCCTTCTTAGGATCGTAATGTTCGGGGGTGAAATACAGAACTTATCCCGCTGTTATAATAGGGGATTTCCCCACGATGAAATTAACTTTTGCTGACCTTTTCAGGATTGCGGAGTTAATACGAAGAAAGTTTGGTTTGACGATCTTCAACGAAGAAAGTTTGGTTTGACGATCTTCAACTCTCCAAATAACGAGCATGGGGTGGGAAGATAGCTAGGAAATACATGACTTTTGTTCACGCACATTTGTTTTTATTTCGTAGTTAGATTCCAAAGCAACAAAAATATTCACACTGATTTATCTAAAAGAACAAAGGTTACTCGCACAACGCGGAAAGGATACCCCGCTAGATGATCATGGCCAATCTAATTAGATAAAATGTAAATAGTGAAGAATCCCTGCAAAGGGATTTTATTTATATTTTTTAAGACGAGTAAGGTGCAGTTACAATATAATTATATTCTCTTTGGACGAGTTTTCCTATAAGAATATGGTAGTAAAATAAAATGATAGATTTTATAAGGATTTTATTTCAATTTTGTGTGACGTAATAATAGTCAATTTGTCAGTCATTCGTCATTCTTCGGAACACGAATTTTGAAATACAATCGGCCCTACAGCTACACGACGAAATCACGAGAGTTTTACTAGCGACTTTGATTAAATTGATAGATAAACATGATACATCTATACATCCCTTTCAGGCATTAAATTTTTCACTTTGTTTCGTCTTTAATGGTCACTTAAGTATGTTGCTGTTTGTACATTACTATGCAAACTTCCACCAAAAATTGGTTTGAACCAGATCTGGTAAGTAGTTTTTTTTTAATGCGTCATAAATCGTAAACAGCAATTTACCTTTCACTATTATTAAAACATCGGTCAAAGTTACAACGAACTACAAGAACTTTTATATTGTTACTCGCTGTTACGGAACCCTTCATAAGCGAGTCCGACTCGCACTTGGCCGCTTTTTATTCCAACTTTAATAATACCCTCCAATGATGAGATGACAAGCACTCTAAACATGAGCAGTCACGTTCTATTTCATTCTATAGGTACTATTCAGTTTTAGTGAAACTTTTTCAATAAGTTCATTGTGCTTTATGTTTAAAATTTGAAAGGCGTTATAAGTTTTAAAATTAGTTCTTTTAAAGAACTAAGTGCACTATAACTTTTAAATTATGTCACATAACATTACAGGGTGTAAGTGACAGCATAGCAAAATACTGAAAGGACGTGATCAATAAATTGTTTTGAGCTACTTTTAAAAATAAACTTTTGTCGGAAACGATAAAAATTTAGACATCGCCATACAAACTGATCGACTAACAACATGACTATTTTGTAGTGTGAGATTTTTTATCAACCCACCTTACAATGAGGATCACGAGGCCGATGACAAGCACTCTGAACACGAGCACGGTGACGTACACGACCACGCCTTGTCTGAAACAGCTGAAGAAGCCGCAGTTGTAAGTGAACAACAGCTTCAGCATCTGTAAGTACACAGGCGGATTATCCTTAAGGCGGCACCTCGCCACCTTACAATAAGGATGACGAGGCCGCCGGCCGGTGCGATGAGATGACAAGCACTCTGAACATGAGCACCGTACGTAGGTACCTACGTGACGTACCTACGTTCTATTTCATTCTATAGGTACTATTCAGTTTTAGTGAAACTTTTATTATTTTGATACTTACTCAATATAAATATTTGATGATAGATATCATTTCTAAGTGATTCTTAATATTTAGGTAAGCGTTTTCATATTAGGTATTTGATGATGGTAGATATCATTTCTAAGTAATTTTAAATTCATATTTAGGTAACCGTTTTAATATTATTTGGCGATTTAATTTTGGTGTCAGGTCTACTATTTTAGGAACCATTTTTTATTTATAGGTAACAAAAAATGCATTAGGTGATCGATAAAATCATACCCTTTCACTAACACTTAGTATTCTACAAACTTACAAGTAACAATTCCGGACGAGTACTGTTAACTGTTAATATTTCAGTCATGTTGTAAGAAGCTGATTTCCAAGGAAGAGTTATGTTAACCACCATATCCCATTTACTTATTATTGACTCATGAAACACTCCCTAAAAACAAACAAATAATATATTTGCATTAGGTTCGATCTTTGAAACTGTTAAGACTGATTAGAATGAAATTTTGCATGGTACACAAATCATGGTTATCAAACAATAACTGAAAAACGTCTTTTATAATGCGTCCACTAGCTCCGGTCCGGGTACTAACTTTAATAATACGTAAGTAATCAACGGTCATTCTCATGATCCGGTGTTCTTCGGGTGATTTCATAACCAGAAAACTAAATATAATTCGCCTGCGCCGAGGACTGCGATGCGACAAGGGGATATAATATCTCCGAAATTGTTCATAAACGCTTTGGAGGATATGTTTGTTTACCACTCTGGACTGGAAAAAAAACGGAGTCAATATAAGCCTGTGGGCCTGGAGCCGGTTGCAATAAATAGGTCCACTCTTGAAGTGGTTTCTAATGCAGTTGGGTAAAAACAACTTTGAGAGAGAAATGAACAGGCGGATTCCGCTGGGCTGGGCTGCATTCCGAAAACTGCGTAACATCTTTTCATCGCCAATACCACAAAGCCAGAACATAAAGGTTTTTAATCAGTGCGTCCTACCAGTAATGAATTACCTACGAAGCTGAAACGAGGACACTTACGTACGATTCGTCTGATCCATTAGCTCAAAGTTGCTCAGCAAGCTATGGAGAGAGTTATGCTCGGTGTTTCTTTGAGAGATCGAATCCGAAACCAGGTGATTCGACAGAGAACTAAAGTTACCGAAATAGCTCATGAAATCAGCAAGCTGAAGTAGCAATGGGCTGGGCATCTTTGGCGCAGAACTGACTGATATTAGAGTGGAGACCACGTAGCGGCAATTGTAGTGTATGGCGCCCTACAGCTAGGTGGAGCGACGATATACACAAAGTGGCTGGCAGTAACTGGATAAGAAAAGCCGAGGATCGTGCGCAGTGACGTGCATTAGGCATACAGACATAGACTTCTATGTCCAGAAGTGAACTGATACGGGCTGATGATGATGGTGAAGATAATGTAATAAAATTGAAATTGTAAATTGAAGAAGAATATTGTAACTAACAATTAAGCTACAGGTATTTTATAATTTCTGTCACGCTAAAACGTGATGGAAATGGGTGACCGAAGTTAGGAACACGAGGGTATTTTTTAATTTAAAAGAAGAAGCTAAGTAATGGTGAATAGTGATTTGGGCACGAGATTAGTGACGCATTTCTGCACTATATTATTGAACTGACAAAAATTATAAGAGTGCTATAATAAAATTAACTATGCAAACGGAAATTAGAGAAGTCGTGATCCACGCGAACCGATATTAGGTATTTACGTGAATAGCTCAAAAATGGAACACGTTACACACCACTGCTTCCGCTGACTGTTGCGGCACAGCTGACGAATGCCGACGATGTGATAGGGATGGCAATAAGTCACTTATAATGTATTCATTCTAAATTTTTTTGCGGAAAAATTTATAATTTTAATTTATTGCTGCTATGTGATACCTATATACGAGTATATTAAAATACATGACTCTCCCGCCCCCCCCGCAATCCGTTTCACCCCTCCCCCCCTTGAAAAGTGTCCCATTTTACAGATTTTCTCAATTTTCAGGAAAACTGTACAAGCTAGGACAAAATGGTCAAAGACAGAATTATTTGTCAATAAACTGCCTACCAATAAGTCCTAACATTCATTTTGATACGATTTATAGTTTCAAAGCTATGGTGCATCAAAGTTTACTAAAAATGTGCGCTTAGCGGAAATAAAACATAATATAGAAAAGCAACAACAATATTTATTATTTTTTACAAGAAATCGCACCACTCCTGGAAAAAGTACGTAAATACACTTGCGTAATAATTTTTTTATTACACCATTAAAATAAGGGCAAAATATGACACCTGCTCACAAAATTTCATAAAGCTATTGTTAAAAATTAAGGAATGAAAGCAAAAAATATGAATTGTGACAACTTTAGAAATTTCAAAATTCCGTCATAAAAAACATGTAACTATCCTTATACTTCATCGATTTACAATTTTCCCTGGTAATAAAGTCATAACTTTTATTACGTAAAGCATACACGAAAATTTTTACAAAGATTAATTCGTAATTGCAGTTAAAAACATATTCCAGCAAATTTATTAAGAAGGACTGCCGTGCAAATCAACTTACGTATTTCTTCCACGAAACTATTGGCATATTTTTTTATTTAACTACGGTCACTTAGTTTTTGTAGGCAAATATTTGCAATATCTGATGCAGAGCTCTAGTTACTCTAATATTCCGCCAAATATTTCATGTCACATTAGTCGTAATTATTAACATAGATTTTTTCCTGGAAGTATATTTGAAACCTTTGTGGTATACTTACAAATACACAAAAGTAGAAATGATCTCCACAATGAACAAGATGAACAAGGATCTCCACAATGATCGGTCCTGCGCTGCCCACATACAGCGGCTTCCCGCGACCCTCACCAGATCGTCGGTCCACCTCGTTGGGGGCCTGCCCATACTACGTCTTCCGGCGCGCGGTCGCCATTCAAGAACCTTTCTGCCCCAACGGCCGTCGGTTCTACGCGCAATGTGCCCAGCCCATTTCCACTTAAGTTTAGCTATTCTTCGGGCTATGTCGGTGACTCTGGTTTGCCTGCGGATCTCATTATTCCTGATTCGATCACGCAAGGAAACTCCAAGCATAGCCCTCTTCATCGCACTTTGGGTGACTTTGAGCTTTCTTATGAGGCCCATCGTTAGCGACCACGTCTCAGATCCTAAGTCATCACTGGCAACATATTGATCAAAGACTTTTGACTTAAGACACTGCGGTATTTGGGACGAAAAGATATTGCGCAGCTTCCCGAACGCTGCCCATCCAAGTTGGATTCGACGATTGACCTCCTTCTCGAAGTAAGATCTACCTAGCTGGACTGTTTGTCCCAGGTAGACGTAATGGTCTACAACTTCGAGAGCGGAGTCCCCAACTTTTATTGAAGTGGGTACTACATGTGTATTCGACATGACTTTGTCTTCTCCATGTTCATCTTCAGATCCACTTGTTGGGAAACTCTATTGAGGTCATCGAGCATTGTGCCAAGGTCCTTCAAGGTCTCAGCCATGACTACGATATCGTCGGCAAACCGTAGGTGAGAAATGTACTCGCCATTGATATTGATACCATGTCCTTTTCAGTTCAGAAGCTTAAAGACATCCTCCAGTGCAGCGGTGAACAGTTTCGGAGAAATAACGTCTCCCTGTATTACTCCACGCTGCAGCTAGATTGGTCTGGAGTTCCGATCCTGGAGTCGGACTGACATAGTGGCATTCTCGTACAAACCTCGATATACCGGTAATTAATTTGGCACCTCTGAAGAGACTGAAGACTTTCTCATAGTCCACGAACGCTAAGCATAGTGGCTGGTTATATTCTTCGGTCTTCTGTATAACCTGCCGCAGCGTGTGGATGTGGTCTATGGTACTAAAGCCCTTTCGGAAACCGGCTTTTTCGGGAGGCTGGAAGTCGTCGAAGCTGCGCGCGAGACGATTCGTGATGACTCTCGAAAACAATTTGTAGAAATGGCTCAGAAGCGAAATGGGTCTGTATTTCTTCAAAAGGGTTTTATCACCCTTTTTAAAGAAAAGTTCTAAGCCACGCCTGCGGCGTTGTACATTCGAGGATGACGGAATTGAACTGTTTCTGAAGGGCTTTCAAGATCGGTGTACCACCTGCCTTCAGAAGCTCAGAGTTATTCCGTCATCACCCGGTGCCTAATTGTTATTTAACTGTTTGAGAGCCATCCTAATCTCGTACAGGCTGACGTCCGGGATGTCTTCGGTGTAGTGTCGGGTTAGCCTAGCTCTGGGATCAGTTGCAGCTTGGCTGACAGGTGTCCGTGTTGTCGTATACAGCTGTCCATAGAATCCCTCGATTTCCTCCAGTAGCTCAGGCTTAGATGACACTGTTCTACCGTCCGAAGTCTTCAGCTTCGTCAGTTGGCTTTGCCCCATAGACAGATCTCTTGCGAACACTTTAGAGCCTTTGTTACGCTCAATGGCCTCCTTAATACGATCTGTATTAAATTGGCGAATGTCGCGAATCAGAGACTTTGAGATCTGTCTATTGAGCCGCCGGTAGCAGGAAGCATCATCTGCGGACTGCAGAACCATTTTCCATCTTTCTTCCATGAGTCTGAACGTGGAATCTGAAATCTTTTTGGTTCCATTTGAGCGGCGGGTCTTAAAGAATTTGGACCCAGCTGTACGGATAGCTTCCACGAATCTGTCATTGTATTCATCCACTCCCTTGCAATCTGCTCTACTGCTCTGCTAGACATTCGGATCGGTTTTGCAGTTCGAGCTGAAAGTGTTCGGGGTTCTGAATTTGGATTGGCAATGGACGGAGCGTAGACTTCATCAAGCGAGCTCTTTCGAGTCTGACATTGATTTTCAATGAGCCTCTAACCAGTCGGTGATCGCTCCCAGTTTTCACTGAGTTGATCACAGAAACATCATTGAATATTTGTCTTCTCGTCGACAAGATGAAGTCTATCTCATTTTTGGTCTTGCCGTCGGGACTAACTCAGGTCCATTTGCGGTGTTCCGACTTCTTGAAGAAGGAATTCATCATGTAGAGTCCTTCCTTCTTCATGAATTCCGACAGCAGCTGGCCCCGGGGATTTCGGTCTCCGATTCCAAATAACCCCACTCTCAGCTCATTCCCGATTCGTTTGCCCAGCTTCGCGTTAAAGTCCCCCATGACAACAGTGAAGTGAGACTCGGAAGTAGGTATGACTGTTGAGACGTACTCATACATTTCCTCGACCTCAATATCGGGGTGTGCCGAAGTAGGCGCGTATACCTGTATGACCTTCAACGAATACCTTTTGGTAATTCTGAGTATAAGATATACTTCCCTTGCCGACACACTCTCGACCTTGATCACGTTGTTCACAAGGGACTTGTGGACCAAAAACCCGACACCACCTTGGGACAGATCTTCGCCCTCCCGGAAAAAGAGCAGGTTGCCAGATTTAAGGATTATCGAGTCCTCTTCCTCTCTTCGGACTTCAGATAACCCTAGGATGTCCCACTTTATCCTGCTCAATTTTTCCTCCACTTCGAGGATCTTTTCATCGGTCCGCAGTGTGCGATTATTGTATGTTTCCAGGGCCAAAGGCCGTCGGTGTTAGTAACAACGAGCCGCCCGGGGATTCTTAGCACCCCATGCCCCACCGTTACAGCAGCTGTTACCAGGGCTGGGAACAGCGAGACTGCCAGGGACTAGGGGCCTTGTTTTGGTTGTGTCTATCATATTGGGGGGTAGTTGCCATAATCGCCAAGCGTGGCATGCGGGTTGGCGATCAACAGTGTGGTATAAATACACAGAAGGACACTGCTGCCCATCCTCTGGTAGGTAGTTATCCCTCGGTCGCCTTCTACGACCCCCACGGGAAGAGAGAGGGTGACACTATTCTATGCCGGTGCCACGGGTGTATTGTAAGAACTACGTATAAAATGTTACACAATAATATTTTATTTTTTTTCTTAATAGAAAAGCGGTTTTTATAGTTACACTAATAAAGCTTTGTTACATTAGCATGCCTAAACTACGCAAATCTACTAACATAAATGAATTGCTCGTGGAAAAACTACGTAACTTATACTTACACCGTTGGACTAACCTATGATCGGAGAGTGAGTAAGTAGATAAGTAAAATTAAATATGTAAATCCAATGTACAAATCATAGTAATAAAGCAATATTCGTAATTACTCCTGCACTAATCTTACTTGGTTCGAAGAATATTTAAGTAAGATACTATTTTAAGATTATCTCGAAGAGTTCTGAATTAATCCAAAATGTTGAAATGTCTCAACATTACCGTCAATTTTTGCTATCATATGCACAAAGAGAAGTTTGTATTGGACTTCTAATTTTACTGTAGGACAGTTTTTTTAAGCTCCTGAAAACTTGGTAGTTTTAAGATATGGCTTTTTTCCAGGAATGGTGCGAAATGCGTTTATCTAAACAAAATAAACATTTTTTATTTATTTTTTACATAGTAAGTACTTAATATCTAACAAAAATCAGTATCATCATCATTATCTTCTAAAGACTTGTTGAAACAACCTAGGCCCTGGCAATGGTTGCACATGGTGGAACAACGCAATCCAGCTTTGACACATCCACATCTTTAAAGTCTGACCAAGGTTTCCAATAAGTTTTACTACGGCGCCACCTCTAAATCTCCTACCGTTTGTTCCGGCCGCTCTAACTTTCCATTCTGACCTGATGTTCTACATCTCTTATTTGTTTGGAAGGTTTTGTAATACCCACAACATTTCTGCCATACATTGTCACCCCTTAATACCACTGTTTTGGGACTAATTTGGTCTTGCAGCTAGTTCCATGTGTATACCTTTGTCTGCCACGCATGCAATTTTATTTTTTTTAACCCATTTTTTATCAAGAAAGTGTCATAAAAGTTATATATTTGTAAAGCCCGTGAACGCTGCTACCCGACCATATTTTTTTTATATCGATACCATTCCCATGGGAAAAGTAAACGACGTTTATGTGGAAAAATGTCATTCGTGTTTTGCGAATTTTGTCCTATAATTTAGTTTTTTTATATGGCAACCCTATTTTATAATTCCAAAAATGAATTCTACGTTAACGAGTTATCCGAAAATGATACCAAACTTGTCATAGTACATACGGTTTTAGAGATATAAGCGTCAACAAGAAGTGCGGCAAAACCCACCTTCACCCCCCTCCCCCCGGCTTCAGAGAGGGTACCAGTCATGGGTCCCGGTGGATTTCTACTCAGAACTACCTATTCTATAACCATGCCAAGTTTCATTAACTGGTCCAATTTCAACTGTTTTTTGCACTAAATACTCTACTAAGTGTGATTATTTGCTGGTTATCAATTTTTAGTCATCTTTGATGCACCATAGCTTGGAAACTAAAAATGGTATTGAAATGAGTGCTAGTATTTAGTTATAGGTAATTTATTGATAAATAATTCCGTCTTTGACCATTTTGTCCTAGCTTGTATAGTTTTTCTGAAAATTGAGAAAATCTGTAAAATGGGACACTTTTCAAGGGGGGGAGGGGTGAAACGGATTGCGGGGGGGGGGAGGGAGAGTCGTGTATTTTAATATACTCGTATATAGGTATCACATAGCAGCAATAAATTAAAATTATAAATTTTGCCGTTTTGCCCATACATTGAAATCTAGAATGAGTAGGCTATTAGCTAGTGTGGTCAGTTTTTGACCAGTGACAGAAATCAGGTGTAATAAAAGGACAAACATATATTTCGTCATTATGTAATAAATAAACCTGTTAAACAGATGATATATTTTAAATAAGAAGGAATGATAATCCACCTCTAATATGTAACTACTAGAATGTATGAAATGTTTGTCATTTTGAATATATTCGTGGTAGAATATGTAATTCTGGGTCGCGGACAGTGACGGAGTATTAGGAGAACGACCTTTAGAGAATAAATTGGCACGTTATTTTGCAGAATTATATGTATGTTATACCAATCCAAATTAGATAATAGCTTAAACTTTCCATGAAAAATAAAATCAACACTGTAATACTGCAGATTAGCCAGATATTTAGCCGGACGCTCTAAAATTAGGCCCGCTGAGAATGACCGTCAAATGGCAATATCTAATTTATTAATTTTTTAATGCATGTTTGTTGCTTGGTAAAGTATAAGTATTATATTTATGGCCACATCACATCTACTTCTACTACGAATCCGAATCTTACATAATTTTTATGTACCTAAGTATTGCGCGCCTAAAGTAATTTTTATTTTAGTTTTTCTTGGTCATTTTCTCTTTCTCTTTAGATTTTTTTACCTTTATCCATGTAAAAAATATGATTGTTGCAAATGTGTAGTGGAAACTGAACCAGCTGTAGCAATAGACGAGATTCTTCTGGTACGATTCGTGCGTTGTGTGATTTTCTAGTTTTGTCACAAAGTATGAAACAATATGAAGTAACTGAAACAAAATCAAAAATCACAGTGCACGTTTTAACGGCAATTCTTTTTTTTTCTTGTCAAGCAGTGCCGGATTAAGCCAGCGCGGGGCCTCCTTTAGCAAAATCTATCATGAGGCCCTTGGTTTTCTTTAGGTTTTAGGGCCTGGTCACAGTTTCGCGCGACGCGCGGCGCGATCATAATCAAAATTAACATGAGAGAACTAAATTTTCACATGCCCCGCTACTTTCACCACGCTGTTGTAACTAGAGAGACCGTTGAAATAAGGCAACACATTCTTAAGGGGCTCTACCATGCTAAGTGGCGCCGCCATCCTGAAAAAAATAATAACTCGGGAAATAATCAATTTTTAAAAAATCCGGTCCACAGAACTGGAGTCGGGGTGCTTTAGGATATATAGAAGCAATCACATATGTTTATTATAATTCAATTTAGTTATAGATAGAAAAAATGCGAAAAGTGGCCGTTTTTCGCAAAGGACATCATTCACGTTTCATACATTGTTGGACCAAAAAAGTAAAAATGCCGGCCAAGGCAAAAAAGTATATTTTTCGGATAGAACACGTCGTAGTTTCTATATTTCTTTACTTTTTTTTACATTTTCTTTATATATTTTTTGCTTTTTTTTTGTTAATAATAACCAAAAAAAGTTGATGAATGATCATTATTATTCATCATAATAATACTTTCATAATATATTTTTTAATTATATTAAACAAATACATACTTAATTCAAGTGGGCCCCTATTATAATAATATTAAAAAAAGTTAAACTACATAAAATAAAGAAATATAATATATTCAATACAATATGACTACATGGGCTGTGACATGCGTCAAAATAATACTTTTATAGTAACATTTTTATTATTTAATTAATAGCTTCTAACAATACAACTATGGGGTGCACAGGATTAGTGTCATAGTAAAGAATACAGGAATTGTGTGTTCTACCCGAAAGTTATACTTTTTTCTGTTGGCCGGCACTTTTACTTTTTGGTCCAAAATGAATGATACCCTTTCCTATCTCTAACTACAGCGAGATACAATAAATAAAGTTAATAGCTTCTATATATCTTACAGAACCCCGTCTTCAATCTTGTGGCCCACATTTTTGAAAAATTTATTATTTTTCGAGTTATTATCTTTTAAAGGGTGGCGGCGCCACTTGGCGTGGTAGAGCCCCTTAACTACACTGATAAAGTATTATTAGCCATTAGTTCGTTATTTTCTGCCCTCTTGGAGCGGTAGATGGCGCTTAACGGCGCCTCGGGGGGGTCATCTTATTCGTCAGCTTACTGTACCACTGAAATTAAGAAATTGATTGAAAGACATGAAATTACACAACTTTTGCAAAAAAGTTCAATTTTCATGCAAAAAGTAACGTTTACCTATCTTATTTTACTTAGAAAGCAGCTTCAACACTGTATTGGAGCACAAATAAGATTAAAAATACCTACGTAAAGTAACATTTTGAGTCGTGTAATAAAATATAAATAAAATCTTATATATAAAATTCTCGTGTCACAGTGTTCGATTCCATACTCCTCCGAAACAGCTAGACCGATTCTCATGAAATTTTGTGAGCGTATTCAGTAGGTCTGAGAATCGGCCAACATCTATTTTTCATCCCCAAAAAACAAAAAAAAAAAACAATTAAAAAAAAAACGCGGGCGTAGCCGTGGGCGGACAGCTAGTAAAAAATAAAAATAGCCTTTATTTCGTAACTTACAAAACTTGCAAACATACAACATTTAGTTATAAATGATTATTCTAAAATGTCTTGTTTCCTAAGTTTCTGCAAGCTCGTTTGCCCTTGGGCAAAGGCCTCCTCCAATCTCCCCCACTCCTGCCTGTCCATGGCAACCCTACTCCACAGTTTCCCCGCGACTTGACTCAGGTCGTCATCCCATCTTTTTTGGAGCCTGCCTCTTTTTCTATGCCCCTCTCTTGGGTACCACTGGGTGACCGACCTGCTCCACTTATCCTTACCCCTCACCATGTGGCCTGACCATTTCCACTTGAGCCTTTTAATTTTAAGAGTTATGTCCTGTACCTTGGTCTTTTGTCTTATGTTGCTGCATTTTAGTCTGTCAGCTTTTTTGATGCTAAGCATGCTTCGTTCCATCGCATGTTGGCAAGTGGCTAGTTTATTGATGGAGGATTTTGTTAGGGCCCATGTCTGACTTCCATACATCATGACTGGTAAAATGCAGGTGTTAAAAAGTTTACTTTTGGTTGATATGTGTAAGTTTTTGTCTTTCATGACCTCTTTCATGCTCCAATATCTCTTCCAGCTGTTTGCTATCCTTCTTTCTATTTCTCTATTTATGTTATGTTTTGGTGCCATTAACTGTCCAAGATATATGTACTCTTCCACATATTCAATCTCTTTCCCGTCGACATTAATAGTACTTTGTTCCCCATTAGTCATTATTTAAGTTTTGTCTGGATTTAGTTTCAGTCCTGCTTTTGCACTTTCTGATGCCAATTCAGTTATCATTTTGTGTAGATCATCTGGTGTTTTTGCAAATAGCACAATATCGTCTGCAAAGCGTAAATGTGTAAGTATGCATCCGTCTATATTTAGCCCCATATTTTCCCATTCAATATTTCTGAAGATTGATTCCAACACAGCTGAGAATAGCTTTGGGGAGAGTGGGTCTCCTTGTCTTACGCCTTTTTGTATGTCAAAAGGTTCTCCTTTCTTTTCCAGTTGAATGTTTGCAGAACTGTGTTCGTAGACATTTCTGATCAGTCTTATATACTTGTGCTCTATTCCTTGCTCTTTAAGTGCTTCCCAGATCTTGGTGTGAATTAGGGAATCAAACGCCTTGCTATAATCTATGAATGCTATATAGTATGTGAGCCCATATTCAGCATATTTTTCCAGAACTTGTCGTACTACATGGATATGGTCCAGTACCGAGTAGTCTTTGCGAAAGCCTGCCTGTTCTCTTGGTTGTTGCTCGTCCAGTTTTCTTTCTATTCGTTTAAGTAGAACCTTTGCAAATATTTTATATAGGTTGGACATTAGACTAATAGGTTGGTAATTCCCAATATCATTTTCGTCACCTTTTTTATAAAGAAGGATTATATTAGACTGAGTCCATTGTTGTGGGATAATTTCTGTTTTAATAATCTCATTAAACATTTCTGTAAGAATAGGTATTATTGCTGACTTTGTTTGTTTCAGGATTTCATTCGTAATACCATCAGGCCCTGGGGCTTTACCTTTCTTTTGTGTATCTATAGCAATTTCAACTTCTTCAGGCATAATTGTAGGTATTACTATGTTCTCTAACAAAACTGCTTCTTTATCGGCCGTTGTGCTTTCGTATAATTTTTTGTAGAATGTTGTGGCTATCTGTAATATGTTTTGCCTACGACTTTTCTTGATTCCCTTATTATTATTCATATTTAAGATCCAGTCTTTTTTATTAGATAATTCCTTGTATGCCTTCTTAATTCCACCTGTCTGTTGGATGTGTTTCTCTATTGTTTCCATCCTATTTTGGTTTCTGTCTTTTCTTATGTTCTTCTTTATTTCTTTGCTAAGTTTGGATATCTGTTCCCTTCTTTCTTTACTATTTTCTGTGTTGATTAAATCAGCTCTTTCGTTTAAAAGTTGAATAGTTTTAGCAGACATCCATTTGTTGGTTTGCTCCTTGTTACTGATGCACTGTTTGATAGTATCTGTAAGAGTTCCTTCTAACCAATTGTATTTTTCTTGCAACTTCATTTTTGATGACTCTTTGGTATAATGTTTGAGTTTAGTCATTAGGGAATTCGCTAAGTATATGTTCTATTTGATGTTTCTTCAACTTCATGTTTTCAAGACTTTTCCTTGGTCTTGTTCTTTTGGGTGGGGTAGTTTTCATTTCAGCTCGGATCATACGATGATTAGTATTGAAATTAAAATTGTTAATTACATTTATGTTTGAGAAGTACTTAGTTTTATTGGTAATTATAAAGTCATTATTTGATTTTTTGTTTTCCCATCAGGTGATATCCAGGTCCACATTCTATTCTTATTTTTCTTGTAAGTTGTGTTTAGGATAGTTAATTTATTTTCTAGTGCAAATTCTGTTATTTTTTTTCCGTTTCTGCTTCTAGGTTTTTTGCTGTAAGCAAAAGGTCCTAAAATGGCATCTTCTTCTGGTTGGCGTTCTCCTATTTGGCCATTGAAATCGCCCATCACTATTAAGTTTTTATGTGCATGCATTTGTATTGTTTTATTTAAATCCTGGTAGAACTTGTCCACCATCTCCGTATCTGATAGCTCTGTAGGTGAGTATACTTGCACAACAGTCCATAAATTGCTCTGAAATGCCATAAAAGCTATCTATGTAATTTGATAAGTGTTTTTTGATCATGAATCCCACACCATGTCTCCCTGGTGTTTCTCCTTTAAAGTATAGTATGTAGTCTGGGTATGCAGAAATATGTTCTCCTATTCTCCTTACTTCGCTGAATCCTAGGATGTCCCATTTCACATTTTCTAGTGCATTTGCCAGTTCCGCTAGGCTCTCTTCTGATTTCAAAGTAAGAACATTTAAGGTAGCAATGTGTATTTTTTTTGTTTTACAGTTATGTTGTATGTTATGAGGATTATTTGTTTTTGCATTCCGTGAGTGAGTTTCTGGAGAGCTGTATACTGCGCTTGTTTTCTTGCCGCTTTGGGTATGTATTGGAGTTTTCTCGATTGGAGGGTGGTGGTCTAATTCCCCACGGGGACCAGCTGGATTGGGGAATGGCCGATTTCCGATAGTTGGTTGCTATTTGGTGTCAGTCTCGTTTATTGAGTTCGAACGAGCTCTCATGTAAGAGAATGCATTTGTTTTATTTATTTTAGATGTTGGTGTGGATTTCGTTTCGTTTCTTGCGATTGATTCATTAGGTGTAGGGGATCTTTTTCTTTTCTCATTCGCTCTTTCTTGGATATCTCTCTTTTTTATTATCAGCTTATCATATTTTATAGTTGCAATGTTTCCCTTCTCTTTTTCTTCTTTTAGTTTTGGCATTAGTTCTTTTCTAATTTTCAGGATATCTTTAGGAAAATCTTCAGTGGCATAGATATTGCTGGGATTTTTTTTATTATTTCTCAGAATTTCCATCTTTCTCCATGCTAGCGTAAGCTTGATAATAACTGGTCTTCGTTTCTTAGGATCCTTCTTCCCCACTCTATATACCTGACTAATTTCCCATTTGTCATAATCGTTTTCTTCCCTTATTTGGTTAAGAGTATTTAATACCAACTCTAGTAATTCCGTATAGCTTTTTTCGGTTTCTTCTAAGCCATGCAGGATGACATTGTTTTTCCTTGTTTCCTTCTCGAGGTTATATATTTTGTTTTTCAATGCTGTTGTCTCCTTCTTTAGCTCCTTATTCTCTTCCACTAAAGGTTTTAGTTTGTCTTCGATCGTACTTGTCAGTGATTTCGTGATATTTGTTATGAGGGCGGTAGTGTGTTTATTTATTTCTTCTTTTACTTCGTTCATCCTCGTATTTAGCGTTTCGTTCATTTTTTCTATTAGCATTTGCATCTGATTGGTGTCCATGTTACAGCTTCACACAACAATCGGATTCTACTAATTGGTAGAATATTTTTATTTCCTGGCAACACTGGTTGTCTATGGTTCTGCCGTAAGAGGAACGAATGGCTCCTTATCTGTCAATTTGACGTCTTGTCAGCTGTTGCTTTGGTTGGTACCACTGTCTGTCAGTCTATTTATAGATGAGGTTGTGTCAGTATAAAATTCACCATTTCCAGCACAAATTCCATTAAATCCGTCACTACTACTCCCGTTTCTTGACTTCTCCACACTTCCTGACGAATGGCGCACACTTTTAGGCACACTTGAGGACCCGGGGGGCAGTAATGAACACAATATCACGAAAATTGTATTGACGATCTCAGGGAGGCAGTTACTTGTCGAACACCGAAACCGGAAAAAACCTTTGAGTCGTGTAATCATCGAAATAAAAATAACTATGCTATGGAAGAATAATTCAGAACAAAATCTTAGCAAATCATAGTCCCGCGCGCCAGGCAGTATTGATCAGAAGCACGAAAAGTCTTAAGATCATAATACCTACTGTGGCATTGGTCATGCCATCTCTTTTGCCTTTAGTACTGGCCGCGTTATTCTAAATTCAAATCATTTTTAAAATAAATGGATTTTGATAGATCAAGTCAGTGCTAACGCGTTTGTTCCTGGGTGCGGAGAAAAAACGCACCAGGAATCGGTTTTTCTCGTATAATAAGTTATTTCCAGTTATTTTACTGTTTCTATGTGAAGTGTTTACGATTATGCAATAAATAGTGTTCAAATCGCATTTCCAGAGTTATTATTTTGTAGCACGGGATCGCCCGTGTTACATATTGGTGTAGTGCCGTTCGATTATCCGTTAATAATCCTTTCGCAATAATAAAGTGAGTTGCTCTATCTTAAAGTGAAGTGATTTTTAACAAATAGTGAAAAAAATCCGATTGTAAAAATGTCAGATTCTGACATAAAATTTAATGGCGTAAGCCAGGACATAAATGCTTTTTTGAAAAAATTCAAGAAAATATGTATCTTGAAGAAGATATCAGACGATGAAAAATTCGTACTGTTAGAAAATTATCTCGCAGGACCAGCATTAATATTCTACAACACAATCGAAAGTACAGTATCCAAATATGAAGATTTGGAAAAGCTATTGAAAGAAGAATTTCCCAATCCTACATTCGATTACCAACAGTTTTTCTACATGGCGAAACAAGGCAAATCCGTGGATATTTTGACTTATTATTATCGCCTGAATGAATTAGCGGCAAAAGCTAAAATAGATGATGAGACTATCTTCATCAGGCAATTCTTAATGTCATGCTATGGCTTCATTAAGCATAAGCTGACAGGATCAGTATTCGAAAAAAAGCTTAATCTCAAAAAAGCTATCATACAGTTAATGGATATTTATAATGTAAACGAAGAACGCAACATCGTGCCGGCGAGGATGCCGTGCAGCCTCGAAACGTTTTCTCATCCTGCACAATATTCCGGCTGTGATATACATCAGCAACCCGTTATGGATACTAGGCGTCAGTCGCCTTGGATGACTCCTAGAGCAGTCTTCGCTTCGCCTGTTCCTGGGAATTCGGGAGGGGTACGCCCAGCGGGTACCCCTCAGGTTAGTTCTCCGTTCATGGGTACCTACCGGTGACCGCCCAACACCACAACCTAACCGCTATGGTCTGAGACCAAGACCAGATCAGTCTGTGCAGATGGTAGCTGAGGAAAATGTGACAGTGAGAAGTTCGTTTACGCAAACAGAAAACTTTATTCCTATTTTCCCTAATTATAATGATAGTGTTCTTGATAAGAAACAAAAACCTTTTATTAATGTTGAATGTAAGGGATTTATTTTTCCGACCCTCATTGATACAGGCGCGAGTGTTTCCTGTATAGATTTCAATGTATTGGAAAAAATTAAATTGTCCCTAGATGTGGACAAAAATTTTTTTTTAAAGGGCGTGAATGGCCAAAAGTTATCAACTGTAGGCGCGACAACGTGTAATTTAAATATAGGTAGTGTTATTTTTGCTTGCGAGTTGGTTGTTGTTCAGAATTTAGCTTGTCCTATAATTCTTGGTCAAGATTTTCTTAGTCGGTACAATGGAATTATCGATTTTGGCTCAGCAAAATTGATGTTGGGTAGCAACCGTATTGATTTTTTATCTGACGTATCCACTTTTGTTTTATCTTCAAACAATCGTCAAGTTGACTTTTGCACCTCCTTTTTCAAAGATGACGTTTGCTCGGAACAAATAAAGGTTGATGCACACCCTCCGATTTTACGACATGAAGATAATGTCTATTTTTTAGGTTTAGATAATGTTTGTGAATTTGCGCTTGAACAGGATCTTGAAGCTTCTCAATTAGGTCGATGCGATATTGTGGATGTAGATATCGAGACTTTGGATGAAAAGCCGATTTCTTCTCGACCTTATAGGGTCTCTCCGGTGCAGAAAGAGGTCGTAGATAAGCAGGTGGAAGAGATGCTCCGCTTGAGGGTGTTTGAGGAATCTAATAGTTCCTATGCTTCCCCAGTTGTTTTGGTGAAGAAACCTGAGTTTAAAGATGATGGATTAGAGATATTTAAGATCGAAACTGTGTCGTTTCGCGAGGCGCAGTCAAGTGATGATTTTTGTTTGCAAACAATTAACCGTTTGCATTTACATGGTCCATTTAGAGGTTTTTTCGTAAGAAACGATTTATTATATAAACGTGTTTTAAGACATGGTGTTCTTAAGGACGTACTTGTTTTACCAAGAAGTATGTTTTGTGATGTTTTAAAGGGATTGCACGATGATGCGTGGACAGGAGGTCACTTGGGTTTTTCTAAAACTCTTTGTCGTTTTCGTTCGAGGTATTTTATGTGTAAAGCTGACAGGGAAATCGAAAACTACGTTCGTTCTTGTCTTCCCTGCCAGGAAAGGAAGGGTGGTAATAGAATTGCTCCTCTTTTACCTATTTCGGTTTCTAATTTGATGGAGAAGGTGGGAGTAGACGTTGTTGGTCCTTTCCGTTCTTCGTTGAAAGGTAATAAATTTATTTATGTTGCAGTGGGTGCAGATACATTGGATCAGAAGATTGCTTTGGTTAGGAGTCTGACTTCACGGGCTTTAATTAATATTTCTAAAGCTCAAAGGAGGCAGAAAGGTTTATTTGATAGGAAAGCTAAGGTTACTGTCTTTCAACCTAATAGTCTTGTTTTGTTGTACTCACCTAGGAGAGTAACTGGTAGAACTTTTAAACTTTGTAGACTTTTTAAAGGGCCTTATGTGGTTGTAAGAAGGTCTGGTGTAAATAACTATGTTATTCGGAAAGTTGGTCGAGGTACTCGTACATATGTGGTACACGTTAACAGATTAAAAAAGTTTTATATACGATGATGATGATTTATTTTTTTTCCTTTTTTTTGGTCTGGTTTGGTAGTCGGAGAAATAAATTTCTTTTTTCTTTTTTTGTGCTTGTTTTATTATGTTGATCTCTTTTATTGACCAATATTGTTGCATATTTTATCTTTGTGTGTTATAATGTTGTTTTTCTTTTCATATTCTGAGGATAATTTAAAAATATATTAATTAGTCATTTTCTTTTAAAAAAAACCCTCTTCTTATGATGGTAGCTGCGGCCTGATTTTCAAAAACGAGATGGCTGCAGAAGATAATAAAACATTGTTAAATAATATAATCATTTTTCACTTATAAACTTAAAATAATTCTAAAACATAGTTCATACTCTGTCACTTAAAAACATAGCTAGTATTTTAAAAAAAGGTTTCCTGTGAAAGGTAGGCAGTGAGGTGATTTGTTTTAGTTAGTGGGCATTATGTATGCAGAAGAAGAGATAGGTATTTGTGTGATATAGAATATGTTCTTCTTTTTTGGAAACATGCATGGCACATAGGTGGCTATATGTATGGAAGTACCTTATGGGCTTCATTTTCAACGTTGAATTCATATTTTGTTTTTCATAAATATTAGTTCTTTGCTGGGTTACGTTCCATTAACTAACTTTAATATTTTTGAGTTTGTCCAACTTTGTGTAAATTCTTTTATATTCTCTGTAAATTTCAGATCTTCATTTTTCTTGATTACTGCTTCTAATTTTGAACACCTATTTCAATTAAAGTTTTCTTTTGAATAATTATTCAATTACTGTCTTATATACAGGTTGATTAAAATATTTTTCTTATACAGGGTGTTAAAAATTTTATTTGAATTTTTAATTAATAATTTAACTTTAAAATAATTTATTGAAGCTATTGATGAAGTTACTGAATTTAATTTCGTTAAAGGGATAAGGTTTGTATTTAGGTAGTTTTAGCTATTCGCGTGTTAGGTTTAATGGATGTGGGCTTTGTTGTAAGCGGTTTTTTCAATGGGGGTTTTTCCCTTGCAAAAGCAAATAGGATATTATTCCTATTTGTTAAACTTTAGAAGTTCTGAGTTCATATCTATTCTTTTTTATTTAATTCTCTGTTTTGATACTTGTCCCCCTTAGGTAGGTTGTTAGTTTGAACTTTGTATTTTTGATGGGGATGTTTAAAAAAATATTTTGGTTGTTACTGACCAAAATAATTTTTTTTGAAGAGGGAGAGGGATGATGTGGCATTGGTCATGCCATCTCTTTTGCCTTTAGTACTGGCCGCGTTATTCTAAATTCAAATCATTTTTAAAATAAATGGATTTTGATAGATCAAGTCAGTGCTATCGCGTTTGTTCCTGGGTGCGGAGAAAAAACGCACCAGGAATCGGTTTTTCTCGTATAATAAGTTATTTCCAGTTATTTTACTGTTTCTATGTGAAGTGTTTACGATTATGCAATAAATAGTGTTCAAATCGCATTTCCAGAGTTATTATTTTGTAGCACGGGATTGCCCGTGTTATACTACCTATTATTCTAAGCCATACGCAGTTTCAACCGCGCAGGGTATATATTCGATTGATCCAGACGCTTATGACCTTTCGTAATGAACACCCGGCTCGCGTCGCATTGGTCGCCGTCAACCGACGACGCCGCGACATCATGGCGCCAACTTTTTTTTTAATCGTGGCTTTTTAATTTCTAATTTAAATTTTTGCCTATTTCTAATTTGTCGTATCGAAACAAAATTACCTAAGTATGTTTAGATTGAATGACAATATTAAGGTACCGTGAAATATGCCAACTTTGCCCACTTTTTTCGAACAATTGCTGTTTTTGTAGGATTTTTTATGGAGACATAAGTATTTCATAGCATTTTGTCTAAAACTGTAAGATCATGTGCATGTGTAGATATAGCTAAGTTTACTATTATTCAACATTTTATTTGTGGCGGCGCGCCACATACTACCTACGAGAAGCGACCAATTAGAAGCCGAGGCCTAAAACGCGCTATCAGAGTTTTCGCAAGACATTGAACAAATACAAGTTCCAACGAAGTACAGTCGGACCGCGGTCCCCGGGCTCACCACCATGCCCCAAGGAAGATCTTCCCTTTGCCTCCACATTGGTGACCACCGACATCAGAACACGAAGATGACTTCTTGAACACAGTTGGATCTCGCCAGACGACTACCGAGCATCGATGGATTCATAGGCTAGCGACAAGCGCAACTACGTATCCTACAGCTCGAAGAAACCGCAACTCACTATGCTGGCACAAGAACTGGAGTCTTGATTTCCTGTTGGAGGGGGAGTACTGTGGCGGCGCGCCACATACTACCTACGAGTACGTCATTAGAGGAGCGACCAATTAGAAGCCGAGGCCTAAAACGCGCTATCAGAGTTTTCGCAAGACATTGAACAAATACAAGTTCCAACGAAGTACAGTCGGACCGCGGTCCCCGGGCTCACCACCATGCCCCAAGGAAGATCTTCCCTTTGCCTCCACATATTCAATTTTTGCTCTATTTTGTCAGCGGGCAAAGTTATCTGGACTTTTAGCCAATTTTGCCCACGTCTATTTTTGACGCAATTATGTCCTTTAAAACATAGAACGGATTCCCGGGTGCCGCTGCTATCAAAAGTATGGATATGACCAAAATTTCGGGAAATTCCGGGAAAAGGACCCTTAGTTACGGATATGAAAAACTTACTAAGATAATCATTGTTTTACTAGAAAAGAACTTTTTTAAATAATAATAATAATAATAAAAATTTTAATTCAGACAAAGTCCATAAGTGTTAGTAATACAGAAAAACTTATTATCTAGTGTTAGTACGACAATGTGAGCAATTAAAAAATATACATTATTTTATTTATTTAGTATTGTGGAGCTCCATCCATCTTATTAAAAATGGGGAGTCCCACCTATCAGATAATGCCTTCAGGATACCATTGGGGCTAGCTCGAGTTCGATTTAAAAGCGACGCACAGCGCTTTCGCATGATTGCCGCGAAACCATCCGTGCGTGCTTCCGCGATCATGCCAGAGACGCTGCAGTATCGCGGTAATCCCAATAATCCAATAATATCCTGAAAGCATTATTGTACTGGACTCGCAGGTCACCGAGTGCCCGACGCGTGTAGTTCACCCACAGACTGCACGTGTAAAAGGACTGACAATATGCTTTGAAGAGCGTCACTTTCACCTGATTCATACACTGTGCAAATCTGCGGGCTGCGGGCAATGATGTTACATCGGACAGCCAGCGCTCTGCGCTCCCTCTCTATATCTTCACAGTCGTTGAGGTCCTCTCGAACCCAGTGCCCCAAGTATTTTAACGAAAATTTTAAACAGGTTGTTTTTTGACTTTTTTTTTTTTTTCGCTGAGATTTTTGCAAAATGTAAAAAAATGATAAAAATGGATAACGTGTAGGTATATAAAAAATTGTAAAAAAAAATTTTTTTTTTTTTTTTATTTTATAAAAATTCATTTCAACTCCTATAACATACATTTTATTTGAAGTCGATAGGATGTTTGTAAGTATTTTATTTTATTTTTTGTTTTTGATATAGGCATAGCCATCAAATCTCCTTTTGGCGGGAATTGGTACCTAAACAGGAATAAATACATTTATATATTTCTACAGCACGAGAAAAAATATAAAATCTATTTGTTTTCATTATAATGAATATCAGTAACCATATAAGCTGAAAAAATAATTTGTAAATATGTTTTTCTTAAAATTAAAAAACATTTATTATATGTTGCCAATTGGCAACGCTATGCATTTAAGGGTTAGGCTCATGTGTGTATGTTTTTAAACCCGCCTTAAATATTAAAAACTCGCTCTTTTTCGCGTTATATTTAAGGCCATGCGCTTCAACATACGACTGACAGACAGAAAGAAGCCTCCTCAGAGCGCCGACCGACGGGCTCAGCAGCACCATATCATCAGCGTAGCTTAAGTTATTTACGCACACTCCGTCTACATGACAGCCGATATTGGTACCGCTGAGCTCGCCAAGCAGCTTATTTATGTAAAGGTTAAAAAGGCGGGGAGAAGTCAACCCACCCTGCCTCACCCCGCATTCCAACCCATACTCATCTGAGAAAGCTCCTCCCCATCTTACTTTGTTGCTCTGGTTGTTGTACCAGTGTTTTAACAAACATACTATCTCGTGTGGTACTGTAGTATCTCTGCTTAGTTTTTCCCATAGTACATCATACGACACGAGATCAAATGCTTTAGAGAGATCTAAGAAGCAGGCAAACACGGGGGTTTTCCTGGCTGTATAGTACTGTACAGTCTGCTTGAGGCAAAAGATAGCATTTTCCGTAGATAGACCGGCGCGAAATCCAAACTGTGCATCATTAAGATAAATATGCTTATCTAGATGTCTATCAAGCAGACTGTCCAGCACGTTAGCAATTACAGATGCTAGGGATATTGGTATATAGTTGGCCAAGTCGGAAGTATCCCCCGTTTTGTTTTTTATGATTGGAACTACCACAGTACGCATCAAGTTTTCAGGTAGGTATGTATGGCTAAGACAAAGCGTGTAAAACTTGGCAAGTATTCTAGGGAGCTGATCCCCTGCGTACTTCAAATGCTCGATGCTGAGGCTGTCGTGACCTGGACTCTTCCCTCTCGTCATGCCTTTGATGACAGTTGCTACCTCTTCTGCACTGAAAGTGACACTACGTTCCATCACAACAGCCTCCTCATGAGCACCCAGAGACGCGGGCCCCAGTGGGGATTGAATTCTAAAATGCTCCTTAAACATGTTTGCAATATCCGTGGGCTCGTGCACTCCGGCAACACTCACAGGGAGACCCGGCCTCTGATTCAACTTGTTTGTATTTTTCCAAAATTTACTAAAATTCTTATTTTGATGGTGCTCAGCAATGATGTCCATTTTTATCTGCTTTTCGATGTTTTGTCACCACTTTAACTTCGATTTAAAGACTTTTCGTGTTTCACACATGCGGTCGTAAATCATACCTTGTTGTGGTTTACCGTACAAAAACCAAGTATGAAAACAGAGACGAGCCTCACCGTGAGCGCTCCGGACGTTTTTATTCCAACCCGTTACATATTTACGCTTCCTTACTGACTTTTCGACCTGAGAAGACACGGCCGCTTCAGAGAGGATAGATACAATATTTTCATATATATTATTCAATAGAATTCGATGCTCCATATTATTACACATTTTATCACAACATATTAAATAAGTCAAAGTCAATTGAACTTAACCTAGAATTACATAGTTCATAATACTTATTAATCTGGCTTAAATCACGCTCACCCCACTTCACCTTATCATGGTTAACTTTAGGTAGTAATAATTTAGGTTTTATGATGTTAATGTTACATTCTAGTTCGAGAGGCATGTGATCAGACCAATAAGCATCGTATAAAACAGCGATATTCACAACAGACTGTTTCGCCGCGTCAATCACTACGCTGCTGTGATCTAACCATCGACGGCACCCGTGCGCATCATAGTCCGGTCTCTTATGGGAAAAGGTATAAATTTTGGGGTTAAGCAATGCCCTTTGGTCCGAATGTTAAACACATCCACCTGAGCTGAAATCGCCCGGTAGCCAGTCATAACCCCGCGGCAGGTGGGGGGGAGAGGGGGTCAAAGAACAGAGCTCCTAGCGCTCAGAAAAAAAAATCTGGCCGATTTGTTTGGAGCTTTGAGTCAAGTTTGGTGTCGTTATCAGGTAACTAGATGATGCCCAATTCATTCCCCATACCAGTTTTTTAGGGTTCCGTAGCAAAATATGTCGTAATACTTAAAATTGTAAACTTTTAGTAGTAACGAAATCCAAACAAACCTTCATAATTTTTTTTTTTTTGTAGTAAACATGGTTTATAAAAAATACTGTCCGAAAGCACACTTAATTCCCATTCTAAAAACATTAACATTAAATATAAATTTGGCCATTTTTAATGTACAATTAATTATTTAAAGTTCAGCAATGTTCGTCAGCGCAACGTAATGGACGGCAAAAAAACTCGAAAAATATGCACTACAAAAAAAAACCGGTAGGAATATTAGTAAAAGTTATGTTTTTTTTTAAAACCTCAAACAAAACCCCTCAAAAAAGCAGTCATGTGCATTCCATCTCCGCAACAGTTGTATTTTTATTAAAGGCTATTTTATTTTTCAAACCTTTTAGAAGTATACACTTGGTATGTCATTATCATCAAATTTCTGACCTCCCAGGTGCTCCTATAGCAGTAGAAAGAGATGAAACCCACTAGGAGCGAGGTCCGGTGAATAGGGTGGGTGCTCCATCCTTTCAAAGCCAGCATCTTCAATGGCAGCCATGGCAACTTGGGACTTGTGCGCGGAGGCTTTATCTTGATGAAAATAAAAACATCTTCTGCGAGTTTTTCATGCCGTTCCTTGCGTATTTCATCAAGAATTTATATAAGACCCCGTAATAGTGGGTTGGCTTCATGACTGACATATTTGATCATTACTACCCTTTGGCTATCCCAGAAAAGAGAGCCCATAATTTTGCCGGCGGATTGAATTACCTTAAATTTCTTAGGATTTGGAGAAAACGGTCTCTTCCAGGTCATAGACTGTTGTTTCGTTTCAGGATCGTAATGGTGAAGCCACGTTTCATCCATAGTTACTAATCGAGCCAAAAAGTGGTCAGGATCTTGTAACAGATCTAAACAGCTTTGTGAAATTCTTAGTCTGCACTCGTAACATGCAGTGCTATGATAAAAGCTTGTCGCTCAAGAAACCCGCCATATTGAAATATCCTCCAATAGGATAAGAGAATATGCACGACAAAATTATGTCTGTCACGCGTGGACCGCGCATGTTAGAGGGGGTTTGTTTCTGCGCGTCCGTAAGCATTCTAAGCGTAGGCACCCAGTGCGCTGACACTTTTCATGCCTAAATAGTCGTGTATAATATTATGGACACTTCCTTTATCAGCAATAAAACGAACGTTACACGACGATCGGATAAAATATTTTTTCAACTTTTTTAACCATTTGTTCTGTTACTGCTGTCGCAGAATGTCCCGAGCGTGGGTCGTCGTTGGTGGAAGTTCTTCCTTGCTTAAACTCAGCACACCAACGTGCCACTGTAGAATATGGAGAATCATTAACACCTAATGTATCCTGCAAGCCATCAAGTCATGATTTATCTTCTCCGTACTGAAATGTTTGATACACACACAGGTATTTAATTATCGCGCGTACTTAAATTTTCTCCATTTTCGAGAACATGTGGTGCCACTCAGCACATGCTAAGCAGGTGGATGTAGCCTTACACGAGACGTGCCGGATTATCACTGGCTGTTAAGCCGTTTCTGGTTTAAATGCTGCATTGGCTTGCTGGCAAAGCTTCGCCAGATGTCGTAGAAGCACAGCGAGTGCTATGGAGAGAGCTAAGTTTGAAATGGACCTATGGCACCTAATGTACGATTATTCCCCGTCCAAAAAGGCTGAAAAGCTGTAGGAGCTTCTACAAGTTCATAGCTCCGATCGTTCGAAAGAAATCTCAATTTAAAAGTGACCCCTGGCGGGCGCGGAGCTCGCCGCCTTCCTCCTTTGTCCCACTCTCGGAAAGTCTCCCCCCTACTACCTAAATACTTCCAAGGTCCCTTTGGATATCAACCAAACAAAACCGGATGACCAGGTTGGTCGAATCAAACAAAATCGGTTAAGGTGGGGTCTTTCTGACGGGACGGAGCTCCAGTACGAGTGCGGCCTGTCGCCGCAAACCATGGATAGGTGGGCCATGGTTTATCGTGTTCTGCATGCCCTGAGTCTTACACACCGGAGGAGCTCATAGAGGACACAGAAAGAGCAATCAGCGTGGCAGGGTAGGTATTAGGCAACAAAAATTGAAACTAGCCATCATCGACACGACAGAAGAAGGATTTTGATTTTCTTGCGAGTAGTTTTACGAGTAGTTTTTTTGTTTTATGTCTGTCACACGTGGACCAGGCATGTTAGAGGGGCTGAACGTGGAACTGTCGGTCGTCAAGTTCTAAAGTGGTGGAGGGAGGAGGGAGGGGTAATCAAAGTTGGCGAATTTGTACTTTTGTTTTTACGCTGTAATTTGAAAACTAGTGGACCGATTTCTTTGTTACTGGTATTATTTGAAAGTGTATAATATTACCTAAAAGACGTTTTTATACATCGAATACGCCAATTCGGCGGTTACCGCGCAATAATACGAAACATTGAAAAAAGAAATTGTGTATAAATAATATCACAGAAAACGCTAAATCTATAACGTTTTCGTGGAAACAATGTTTACTATTTTAATTCTAAAATAAATTACCTAATCAAAAAGAGTCCCGAACAAAACTACCATACCTAGTGAATTAACGCGTTAAACTTTAATAACTTAAATTCAAATGAAACAATATTATGTTTATTGCTTATAACATTATTTATAGAAATAAAACAGCATAAGCAAAAAACAATTTATTTATTTATTTATTATTATTAAATTACATTATAAGCTTACAGTAAAAACCAAAGCGCTTATAAAGTTACACTAGAGACCCGTAGCGGCGTCGAAACGCCGGCTAGAATATGGTAATGTAATATTATAGGGAAACATAAACCATTTTTAAGGCATTTTTTCGATACTGTACTCAAAACTCACATTTGAATGAAATGGTGCCTTAATAATAATAAAATATAACGTGTATGTGTGGACTGAGGGCCCATTTTTATTTTTGAGGATTTTTGCAGTTTAACTAACAACAGTCCTTAGTAAAAGGTGTGGAAATATTTGTAAAACGAATATTAGAGTTTGTAAAGACATAGTTCAAAAGATATGTCGTCTTAAGTGGGTCCCTCAGTTCACACACATGAGCTCCCAAATCTAGATATATAATGAGTTTACCAACAAATTTTGGTTACAGACCTTTAGTAAAACATTAATAATCATCTACACAACATTAAAAAACGTAATGTGAATAGATAATAAAAAATTACAAACGCCTTTCTGTGGTCCCTGAGGGCCCACATAAATTTATCTCATAATTAATGTATTATAACATGAACATTAAATATTCATAAGCCAAACTTCAGTAAAAATTACAAGAAACAAACTAAAACTAAAGAAAGATCACAAACAGTGGTAAATATTGTGAATTTTACGTTTTTGTTGGTGGTCCCTCAGTTCACACACTATACAGATGCCAATTATTTAAAATATAATTAAATACAACAATTACAAACATGTGGAGCCTTTCAGCGTTTAGTAAATTTTGTATATCATCGATCTGTATTTATCTTGTCACTGGTTTTATTGTGCTTTTTTGGAATTTTAATTTTTTATAGATCTTCTTACTAACTCTGGTACAGGGTGTCCACACTTTAAGAAAAGCAATGTTCATTTATTTTTAATTTCTTTTATTACTTAATAGAGTATTGTACAAGTGATAGGTTACATTATTCATAAGCTACAATCGTAATACAAAATGGACTAAAATTCGTAGCAAATACTATTGCTGAACCACTTTGCTATATAATTAACCTTAGTATTTCCAAAGGCGTATATCCTGAACAACTCAAACAGTAATTATCAAACCCTTACACAAAAAAAAAAGACAAAGAACAAGTTGAAAACTACAGACCAATAGCTTTAATATCCATATTATCTGAAGTCTTTGATAAAGTTATTTATAACGCTATTTACTCTTTTCTTGAAAAATTTAACATACTGACACCAGAACAAAAAGGATTCCGCAAAAAAACTAATATAAACATGGCTATTTACGAATTTTTAAATCACTTAATTCCAAACATCGATAAAAAAGTATCCGTTTGTGCCATTTTTATGGATCTTACAAAAGCTTTCGATTATGTCCACCATGAAACACTTTTAAATAAATTGCATGCTTATGGAATTCGTGGAAATATACACAACTAATACAGTCGTACCTGAGTAACAGAACGCACTATACACAGATAACTAAAATCAATCCCGTAACTAAACTTGAAACTACATACACTTCAACAGGAAGAAAAGTGATTCATGGTGTTCCTCAAGGCAGCGTCCTGGGCCCGTTATTATTCCTACTGTACATTAATGATTTGCCAAAAAACGTACCTAACCCTATGATTTTATTTGCAGATGACAGCACAGTTTTAATAAAATGTAACAATATAAATACGTATGAAAATGAAATCAATATCTCTTTGAACAGAATTATTGAGTATCTAAATTGTAACAACCTTACAGCAAACTTAGATAAAACAAAAGCTATGCAGTTTTTTATTCGAAAACCTAATACAGATGGTATTAGGCGTTGTCCTAATAGAACGCGATAACGCGATTCGCGCGAATTTTACTCGTACAAACGCGCGATCAAACATATTGAAGTCGAATAGGTGTCCTAATAGACGATCGCGCGATAGAACGATTTCTTCATACATTTGACAATCGCGCGTTCGCGCGAACTTGCGATGATCGCGTAATCGCGTTCTATTAAGACAACGCTTTAGACTTAGTTATTTAAAAGAAAAGGATCATTTTTCAACAGCTGTGAGCAAAAATGGCCTTGTTAACCAGGAGTTTGCAAGGTCAATCAACGAGTGTTTTATATTGTTAATCATTAGTTTACATTGTCGATTAACGGATGATTTCATTTGTTAATCCCTGGTTAACTGGGTCATGTGAGCGGCTAATAATGCTGATTGATTGATTATATATTTTTAATTATTGCAGGTATGCAACAAAATGTCGTGAAAATATATTTTATAATTTTATTTATGCATACATCCATATTTTATTGATTTTATTTTCGATTAAGACAGTCTTCTAACAGGTTAAAATTGAACTCACAGGTCAATATAACGAAAATAAACTATAATATTATCGTTTTCAGTAGCAAGCGCCTACAGTCTTTGGCACATTCATGCGTCTGATTTTGCAAACGCTTCCTAAACAGCAATACACACTACACAAATATGATATGAATAAAAAAAAGCTATGTAGGATTTTAGTATGTAAATAATTTATGACGGCCCCGTAGCCTAGTTGGTAGTAAGTACGCCTGCATTCGAAGCACAGGGTCGCGGGTTCGAATCCCGCCCAGGGCAAATATTAGTGGTATGAGCACTTGTGTTTGCCTTGTGTCTACAGCAATAATATGTGCCACTGAATCAAAAGCGCAAGTGTCAAAGGAGAGCCTATTACCTAGCTGTGGAATCTGTTAAGCTGTCTAGATCTAGAAAATCAAAGTACAGTCTCCTGCAAAGAAAACGGACCCTCCCGTCATAAGCGGTGACTACCCGCCGCTTACGATAGGGGGGTCCGTTTTCTATGCAGGAGACCGTACATTAAGGTTATATTACTTATCTTAACTATATAAAAAAAATCTACAGGAGCGTGATCTTAAGAATATACCTGTATGTATAGAAAATAAACGTGTTCAAAAATAATCATCCACAATTTTGTTTTTCAGTTTCCGAAACAATCCCGTATGATTTACTCTTTTGTAAAGATTGCAATTTAAGGGTACAGTTTATTGATACATGTTCCAGATTATAGTTCATACGTGTTTTCTAGATATGGTAATGTGCAAGCCAACCATACATCAGAATCGCTTGAGTATGACGCTACCTATTTATTATGTGAATGCCTGAAGTACTGATTATATTTTCATAGGTACAATTCAGTATTGTTTAGGTACGGTTTTATGGCATACATCTCGTCAATTTTCAGACACCTATCAAGCGATGCTGACGCTCAATTTAAGTGAGCACAATCACAGACAAATTTTAACATAAAACTTATAGTTTAAAGCGGCGGCGCTAAACTGATGCTGAGTTTGTATGTGTTACTTATTATCATAAATAAACAAATTCTATTGTTTTTTTTTTCTTTCTTTTTCACGTTGTAGGTAGATAATAGGTTTTAATTGGATAATTTGAGTTTTATCCCGTGTGGATTAAAACGGAATAAAACTACTGCCTACTATTTTTCTTGAATCAATATTATGTCCTGATTGCATGGACACCCTAATAGTACGGAAAACCTAACGTGTAAAATTTTGGTAAAAGCACAATAAAACCAGTGACAAGATAAATACAGATCGATGATATACAAAATTTACTAAACGCTGAAAGGCTCCACATGTTTGTAATTGTTGTATTTAATTATATTTTAAATAATTGGCATCTGTATAGTGTGTGAACTGAGGGACCACCAACAAAAACGTAAAATTCACAATATTTACCACTGTTTGTGATCTTTCTTTAGTTTTAGTTTGTTTCTTGTAATTTTTACTGAAGTTTGGCTTATGAATATTTAATGTTCATGTTATAATACATTAATTATGAGATAAATTTATGTGGGCCCTCAGGGACCACAGAAAGGCGTTTGTAATTTTTTATTATCTATTCACATTACGTTTTTTAATGTTGTGTAGATGATTATTAATGTTTTACTAAAGGTCTGTAACCAAAATTTGTTGGTAAACTCATTATATATCTAGATTTGGGAGCTCATGTGTGTGAACTGAGGGACCCACTTAAGACGACATATCTTTTGAACTATGTCTTTACAAACTCTAATATTCGTTTTACAAATATTTCCACACCTTTTACTAAGGACTGTTGTTAGTTAAACTGCAAAAATCCTCAAAAATAAAAATGGGCCCTCAGTCCACACATACACAATATAACCCACCAGAATTGAGCCTAATTGCTTTATAATCACAACGTAGAAATGAACATTTGTCAAAAGTTTTGCATAACAATTTAAAAAAAACTTAAGAAACTTTCATTTATTCTTATTTTGATATCAAGAATCATTTGAGAAATTAGACTTTAGTTAGCATTTTTTAGTCATTAAGGTTCTCTATTGTCTACAATCATCCTAAATATGAGAATACAAAAGTCAACTTATTTTAGTAAATGTTGGTAACAAAATAGGATCAGTTAAAATTTGCTGACGGGGCTATGTGCAAACATTTTGAGAAATGCTCACGGCAGAAATAAAAATAAAATATGATTTTCGATATTCATCTATGACTTACTGACCTTTTAATTATTATTATTACCGAATCAGAATAACACTAATAAAACACGACTTAAATTACACCCTGGATATTGATTTATACCTACTTGTAATATAAATATTCCTACAATCGACGATATAGAGACTGTGAGGAAAAAAAAAAGTCGTGGAATAGGCTCCCATACAAACCACGACCCTTTTAATAGGAAACGGACTCTAAACAATGATAACATTTAATAAGTAGGTAAAGTCACCGTCTTCTCGCTCGCTCGCATTATCTGATGGAACCTTGACTGTACCTACCTAGCGTTGAAAAAATAAAATTAAAACAGCTTCTTTCACAAATTCGTCCATTTTTGGATTATTTCATAACAAAATATTGACATTAACCATTCTAATTTTCACATATAACCATTTATGTATCTTAGATCTAATTTACGCCAATTGAAATAATATACAAAATTAAACCGCCGAAAAAAACTGAAAAGTAAGAAAAACCCTATAAAATATAACCAACTTCAAAATATTAACTTATTAACAAAGTGATAGACTATATTTGAAGTAGTAAAACCTTGGCATTGTCCGATTATTCTTTGATCTTTATATTGTTCTATAAATATCTTTATACCGTCAAAAACTTGTGCTCTACTTAAAGCCACGTAAAGCTGCCCGTGAGAAAATACTGGATTTGGAAGATAGACAGCTACTTTTTTCAAAGATTGCCCCTGACTCTTGTTTATTGTCATCGCAAATACAAAAGTAACTGGAAACTGAAATCTTTGTAATTTGAATGGAAGGATGGAGTCTAAAGGGCTAAACTTTATTTTAGGAAGAATAACTCTTTCGCCTGAACTTGCACCCGTCAGAACCTGACAATCTAAAGAATTGGTATATAGTTTCATTAACTGAAACCGAGTTCCGTTAATCAACCCTTTGGCCGTATTTAGATTTCTCATGAGCATGACAATAGCACCAATTTTTAATTTAAGCTCGTGTCTGGGAAGCCCACTTACTTCAATACTGTTAAGAAATTCCGTCGGAAAATTTATTTTAGAATCAGAGTCATCTGATATCACTGTATCTACGCTTTTATATGTTACTTCTTCGCTAGAGATACGCTCGAGAACTTTCAAATTAATTTTTGAACAGATTTCATTAGTCGGTGTTACTGCCCGTCCAGCATGTGGCACTACCGGCAGAGTCTATCTAAAGTCACCAGAAAATAATACAACTTTTCCAGCAAATGGTTGTCGTCGTCTATCTTCATTAATTGTAATATCCCGAAACATGCGATCGATTACTGTCAAGGCTGCTGCCGGTATCATACTCGCTTCATCAATTTATAAGGTAGGCACTGTCAAGATATCTCCCGTGAGAAGAATCAGGTTTAACACCAGATACAGACGAATCAAGAATTGGTATCGGCAATTTGAATTGATTGTGAAGTGTTCGACCTCCGTTAACTAAGCTTGCTGCAATACCGGTAAATGCTACTGGCACAGCAATGCGACCAACACTCGCTACTTTGGCAAGTAAAGTTTTTTGCACATACGTTTTACCACAACCTGAAGGTGCA
This sequence comes from Teleiodes luculella, assembly GCA_948473455.1. NCBI lineage: Eukaryota > Metazoa > Arthropoda > Insecta > Lepidoptera > Gelechiidae > Teleiodes > Teleiodes luculella. The sequence goes on along the minus strand of CAOKYR010000343.1, from coordinate 154,541 downwards.
TCAAGAAAAAAGGATGAATTGCTTTTTTCTAGCTATTTATTCTTTTTCAGTCTATTGACATTTGCAAAGTGCCCTAGAAGCCAACGCCATTACCTATACGAAAAAAAAATATCTAAAATTTGAGTGGTTGTCATTTATGTCATTTAATGTAAACAAATCCTTGCTTTATTTTTACCTTCTTTTAATTGGTATTTTGTTAAAAAACTTAAAAAACTAAGAGTTTTATGCACCCCTCCAGGATGAGACGAAGCTAATGAGGTATAATTTATCAATATCGGACCTCGGGTGTGGATTTGATACCCTGTACAAAAATCGGGCTTGCGTAATATATATATAGATAGGCTACATACATATAAAAAAAAAGAAAATGAAAGAGTAAACAAGGAGTAATAAAAATACATCTATACTATTGATTAACGAAATAAGACTTCATGTTGCACTATGGCTATAAAACAGTCTGACTTCCTTTACAAGGCTTTCTATAGAGTCACAAAATATGTCAACATCCTGGACCTCGGCAAGGAAATTATTGATAAGGGAGATGGCTCTCGCAGTGGGCGCGTTAGCAGCACTGCGCGTGCGGCACACGGGCTCCGCAAACAGCTCGCGCCTGCGCCGCCGGCCCGCTCGCACGTACTTGTCCGGCACAAACAACTGGATCTGGCTCAACACCACGGGGTTGCTAATCACGCCACGGACCAGTGACGCATAATGGGTAACAAGCTGCACATTCCGTCTCAACTCCAAAGTGTCAAGACCTTCCATACCACTCACAAATAGGGATGGAAATAGCCAAGGGTAATAACCATACATTCGTTTGTAAATGTATCTAGCAAACTTCCTCTGTATCCTTTCGATGACGATAGAATATTTTGCCTCACGTGGATGCCATGCAATGGCACAATACTCCAACTTGGACCTCACAAAATCCCAACGTTCTATTTGCATTTTTGCACATGTTTAAGATGTGGTCATGAAAATCAAACCTTGAATCCATCAATAAGCCAAGATCACGAATCGTTTCAACCCTCTCCAGTGGGACACTACCTATAGCATATGGAAACAAGATTGGAACACTGGATCTTGTATACGATACAACTTTGCACTTCGAAACATTAAAACACAGATTATTGCGTTGACACCAATCTACAACAGCGTTAATATCCTTCTGTAATGCATGACAATGTTCCTCATTTCTGATGGATAGAAATAGCTTTAGGTCGTCAGCGAACATTAGACACTTAGCTGTGGTCAATACCTTAGGGAGATCATTAATCATAGCCAAAAATAACGTCGGTCCTAGCGTGCTACCTTGGCTAACGCCTGAACGTGTGTAGTAAGCATCAGACTGGTATTCGCCAAGTCCGACATACTGACTGCGATCTCGAAGGTAACTAGCAAAGAACTGCAGTAGTAAAGGTGTGAAACCTAGACGTGACAGCTTGATTAGCATTAGGTCGTTATCCACCAAATCAAACGCCTTCTTAAGATCGAAATAAGTAGCGTCGACCTGCCGACTAACATCTAGATGTGACGCCACATAATCACCGAAAGCAACATGATTGGTAGTAGTAGAGCGACCCGAACGGTGCTGTCGGTAAAAAAAAGTATCGGTTAAGTAATTTTTAGTTGTACCAGTAATCGATGAACAGTGATTTCTACTTAAAATGGTATCGATCAAGAGTAATTCTGGATATGGTTCGGGACTCAACGAAATCCATGCTGACAATCGTCGAATTGGCTGCTTATTTGCTTAAGTATGTGATAGTTCAAGATTGACTCGAAAACTTTCCCAAATACTGGCAAGATTGCTATTGGTCTAAACATATTAACATCTTTAGACGACACACCCTTGGGCACCGGAGCCACTCGCGATATTTTCCACTTGGATGGATAGGAACCATTCCGCAGTGAAAGATTAAATAGGTATGTGGAGAAGAGGCAGTTCTAAAGCTGCAGAACAATCTTTCACCAAAAAGGCTGGAATTCCATCAGGTCCCACAGCAGAGCCAGCTTTTAGGCGGCGAATAGCGCGACGCACATCACTCACCGAGACGCGGTCGATGCGCACGCTGGCTGCATTACTAGTATCGCTCGCGCTCCGCTCAGCCTCTACGTGGTCTAAACTAGGAATCTTCGAATGAAAGACTGATCCAAAATATTCAGCAAATGCCGAGGCGGCCTCTTGTCCTGTAACTGTCGTATTATTGTGTACATATTCGCTATGTGACTGTTTGTTCACGCGTTTAGATTTTACATATGACCAGAATTTAGTAGGATCCCGAGATATATTGCAAGATAACGATTGCATATACGCAGAATATGCTACATCTATAAGACCCTTAATATGGCTTCTGTAATATTTGTATACTTCGCGATTGAAATCCAGCCCAAAAGCTTTAAATTTTTTCAAATGAAAATGTTTAATTTTTAGTTTAGGGTAAGTTGTCATACAGTGGCTATAGCAGAAACAGTGGCGCAGGGGCAGTTTTCGAAGAAGTAAGAATGATATCTAGGTATCTGTCCTATTCACTTTCCAAGAGCGTTTGGTATGCAAACTTACCAAAACCAATCGGGTGGCGGCTATGTTGTATATTGTTTTTTATAGAGAAGTTTTAATTTTTTCGTAGGAAAAAGTTGATATTTTTGATAGATTTGATTTGTTCCACCTCATTTTCAGTCTTGTGAATGGATATATTTGTTTATTTCTCGCGTATTATGACTAATTACCAGTATATTTGTGCTTTATTCGTGGGCAAATACAGAATAAATTTTTAGGGTTCCGTAGCCAAATGGCAAAAAACGGAACCCTTATAGATTCGTCATGTCTGTCTGTCTGTCTGTCTGTCCGTCCGTCCGTATGTCACAGCCACTTTATTCCGAAACTATAATACCTATACTGTTGAAACTTGGTAAGTAGATGTATTCTGTGAACCGCATTAAGATTTTCTTACAAAAATAGAAAAAAAAACAATACATTTAGGGGGTCCCCATACATAGAACTGAAACTAAAAAAAATTTTTTTCATCAATCCCATACGTGTGGGGTATCTATGGATAGGTCTTCAAAAATGATATTTAGGTTCCTAATAACATTTTTTTCTAAACTGAATAGTTTGCGCAAGAGACGCTTCCAAAGTGGAAAAATGTGTGTCCCCCCCCCCTCTAACTTCTAAAATAAGAGAATGATAAAACTAAAAAAAATATATGATGTGCATTACCATGAAAACTTCCAACGAAAATTGGTTTGAACGATATCTAATAAGTAGTTTTTTTTTAATACGTCATAAATCGGAAACCGCAATTATTACTAAAACATCGATCAAAGTCACAACAAACTACAAAAACTTTTATATTATGTTACTGGCTGCTATGGAACCCTTCATGGGCGATTCCGACTCGCACTTGGCCGCTTTTTTTTTCTTAAGAAGATTTAAATTCAAAATGGCCGTGGAGTGCACTCTGGCTCAAAACTTGTAAGTACACAGTGAATCATGGTTCACTGTGCACTTTATTATTTTTGTATAGGTACCTACTATTTTCACACTTTTAATACAGCACTGGAAAAATCATCGTTTTGATTTATTAATAGATGATTGTATAATTCTCAAAATCTAGCTGAATATAATACTATATAATGTTAGGTATCGAAGAACTAGTATTTTATACATTTTGTGAGTTCCTGAATTCTAAGTACTTACTATGTTTAGTATAATTAATTTTATTTAATATCATCAATATTATAGAGACAAAAATACCAATAATACGTAGATTTTACCCATCGATTACCTATAAATAATATTCTGATTATAATTTCCTAGTTATTTAATTTACATAAAACGATACTGCTAGAACGATCTCTTAAGTTATAAAAAATAATAAATATAAACATTCTAACTTTAAAAACAGTCAATTGTAAATGAATTTTCGACAAAAAGTCAGTATATATTCTTAGTAACCACTCTGTACTACCCCGATCCATTGTACATGCGGTACTGAGCCACTGTGTCAACCCCTAGGTACACAATGGATCATTTCTAAGTTTTTTAGAAAATGACATTTATCTATTTTTCCATAAGTAATACGAGAAAAGTGACTTAGCAGCATGAAACTAGGATAACCAAGCAATATAGTTGTCAAATTAAAACTTCCACAATATGTTTAAAAGCAGAGTTACAGCCCTCGGAAAAAAAGTGAGCCACTGTATACCACCTGACCCTATGTATTATTTCGCTGGTATACCACTGTGGATAATGCCTTTTTGGTCCTTGCTTACTACGTTTAACAGGAACATGACGGGTAATAGCAGCGTAAAGTAAATCATAAAATGTATCAACAGCTGAGTCGACGTCTTGCTGATGAAGCACTTCATCCCAATTAATGTGTAATAGCTCATTATATAGAGATGGAAAGTCAGCTTTACGAAAATTCCACTCGTCAGTATAGAAAGAATGAGGTCTCTTCTTAGGTTCTGGGGGCGGAGGATTTGGTAGAGGGGATGGCGGCGGTCGACTCTCGTTACAACACATTCGCAACACCACGTCGAGCGGAGGGTGGAAGCGATCAGCCGTCACCAACTCACCCGATACTGATCCACACACTTTCACGCTCTCGGCCGGTATATTAGTTAGAACCAAGTCCAAGATGTCACCATAGTGATTAGGAATATAGTTATGTTGCTGCAAATTACAAAAGGCAAAAAAAGATTCAAACTGTTTCTTTACATTAGAATTGCAAGATTTTAAATTGAAATCACCTACAATTACAATATTAATAGTAGAGTATGTGGTCACAGCATTCTCCAAATTCGTCACCGAGTTTTAACATAACCGCTAAAAACTAACAGCGCCATCTAGTGGCAAATATATGAACTAATGTTACCTCAGATTCAAACCCTTATAAAATATAACTAAGAAATAATGTGTGTACACGGCGTGTACATACCGCCCACCAAGGACACAATAACATTTGTCCTTTGACTAAGAATAAACTACCGCCCACCGTGACAAAAAATAACGGAATTTAACATAAAATAGTACTATTTTTATCTTTGTAAAATACATAGTAATAAAAAAATAAACACCATAGCTGCTAACTAAAATTTACAAAAATGACGTAAAATGCATTCACAACAAAAACAAATGTAAAAATAACCAAAGTAAAACCTAACAGTAAAATGTAAATAATGTTTAATTTAACTATTGAGTAAACATAAAAAGTAAATAAAACAGAATAGAATAAAATCTTAAGATTAAATCAGTCTGTTACTGGAAGAAGACAAATTTTGGTTACTGGTCTTTTGAAAGTACTGTTTCGAACCTTTAGAGTAACTACTCTTATAATCTTATCCAACCCAGGATGGACATCAATCACTCTGCCATACAGCCAACGACATGTGGGTAAACCATCCTCCTTAACTACCACAACATCACCTATTTTGGGTTGGGGGTGGCCTTTAGAAGACCACTTATACCTGTGGTAAAATTTCGTCAGGTATTCGCGAGACCAGCGCCGCCAAAAATCTTGCACCATTCGCTGCGTATATTGCCATCTCCTTAGCGAACTTACAGTGAGATTCTCAACATTTCTCTCGGGTGCTGCCAACAAAGACTCACCAACCAAAAAGTGACCAGGCGTGAGAACCGAGACATCATCATTCTCATCGCACGGTAGTGCTGATAACGGTCGGGAGTTTAAACACGCCTCTACCTGTGTCAAGACCGTAGACATCTCCTCATATGTCAATGTTGATTGACCGATAATCCTCATCAGATGGTACTTGACGGATTTCACTCCGGCCTCCCATAGTCCACCAAAGTTCGGAGATCGAGAAGGAATGAAATGCCATTCACAGCCATTTGTTGCAAGAGCCTCTGCTACTTCATCGAGCATCGATTTCTTCTCGACAGTGAAAAGTTTTTTCAATTCACTGGCCGCTCCAGTGAAATTTGTGGCATTGTCACTCCATATATCAGAGCAGTACCCCCTCCTTGCAACAAATCGCTTGAAGGCCTGTAAAAATCCTTCAGAAGTGAGGTCCGTCACTACCTCTAAATGTAACGCCCTGGTGGCCATGCATACAAACAAGCATATATACCCTTCATGCGATTTGTGACCTCTCCCTTTGGCAGTGCGTATCTGTATGGGTCCAGCATAATCCACGCCACTGTTCTTAAACGGTCTTATCGGAGTCACTCTCGCAGAAGGTAACTGCCCCATCAATTGTGTCTGTGTATTACCTGCAGTCTTTACACAAGTGACACACTTGCGAAAATATGCTTTAACTAACTGTTTTGCCCCTAAAATCCAGTATCTCGATTGTATATGACACAGCATCAATTGTGGACCCCCATGAAGGGTCATTTTGTGAGCATCAGCTACAATCAGGTCAGTTAAATGTGACTTCTTCGGCAATAATATTGGGTGCTTACGATTTTCATCCATTTGGGAGTGCGTAAGTCTACTGCCCACTCGCAAGAAGCCTTCTTTATCCATATAAGGATTTAATGATCGGAGACTGCTACTTTTCGTCAAGTTTTCTTTTTTATTTATGACCGCAATGTCATCCTTAAAATGTTCCTGCTGACACTCTATGATTGCAACCTTCAATGCCTCTTTGAGTTCGATCGTTTTCAAATGTCCACCAATCTTAAGACTGTTTCTACAATTGTTGTAAAAACGTCTACAATATGCAACAACTCTCGTCATTCTTGTTAATGATGAAAATCTCTCCCATATAGGAATCTCCTCATTAACATGAAACGACTTAGTTTGCTCCAACTGCGTTGTCAAATCCTGTGGTTTTTTATAATCAACGCTCTTCGAATGCAAAAAATCCGGTCCTCTAAACCACGTCTGATTATCCACCAGCTCGGACGGGCTTAGTCCTCTGGAAGCACAATCCGCGGGGTTTTGTTTAGTCGAGACATGTGCCCAGTTGTGAGAATCTAAGTTTGTCAATATCTCAGACACTCTATTTGCCACGAATACTTTCCACCGACTGGGGTGGCTATTGAGCCACGCCAGGACCACAGTCGAATCAGTCCAAGCATGTATATGCTTCTTATCCACGTCCAATACTCCTGCAATTTCAATCAATAGCCTAGTAAGTAGAACTGCACCGCAAAGTTCAAGTCTCGGAATCGAGACTTGTTTTACGGGAGCTACTTTGGTCTTTGACGATATTAAAGCTACACGAATATTTCCGTCGACATCAATCGCTCTCGAGTAAACGACTGCAGAGTATGCCACTTTGGACGCATCACTAAAACCGTGAAGTTCGACCACCTTGTCGTTTGCTCGAGTGCCAATCCATCGAGGTATGGAAATATTCTCTAGCTTTTTCAGCTCTTGTCTATAAATTAACCATTCTTGAAGCAGCGATTTTGGGACTTCTTGATCCCAATCCAAGCCAGCTAACCAAAGCTTCTGAATAAATATTTTTGACATTATGATGCTTGGTGCAGCCCAACCAAGAGGATCGTAGAAACGAGATATATCAGATATTATCATCCGCTTTGTTATAATGCTATCTTTAAGGGCAGGCAAATCAACTTTGTATTGAAACGAATCTTTATTACGTTGCCAAGTGAGTCCGACTATCTTTATAACATCATCAACCTTTATTTTTAATCCATCCTTTCCAATATTCTGTTTCGTAACCTCTGTCCCTTCATCGACTTTTTCCTTTTCCGACTCTCTTTCTTTCATAGCTTGCACCAACTCTTCATTATTACTTGTCCACTTCTGTAACTCAAATCCTGCCTTTCCCAAAAGCATATTCATATCCTCGTGGACTTTTATTCCTTCTTCCTTTGTTTCGCAACCAGACAACAGATCATCCATATAGAAATCCATTAGAACTCTATATGCTACATCAATACTTTCCGGATGAGCTTTCAGTTCATCGTAAGCTACTTGTCTTAAAGCGCTCACAGCCAGAAAAGGAGCAGATGCTACCCCAAATGTAACTCTCAACATGCGATAATGGTTGATCATTGAAGTAGTGTCGTCCCTCCAGAGTATTCTCTGGTAATCAATGTCTTCTCTAGCGACTTTAACCTGCCTATACATTTTTACAATGTCTGCCGTTAAGCAGATCGGCGACACTCTCCAACGCATCATAGTATGCCGCAGCTCGGGTTGTAAAGTTGGGCCAACAAACAGACACTCGTTTAATGATTTACCGTTACTCCCTTTGCACGAAGCATCAAACACTGGCCTCACCTTTGATGTATCCTTATCTTCCCGTACGACAGCGTGGTGGGGCAAGTATATGGCTTTTGGGTTATTAACCTCATCCTCTGGAACCAACTCCATATGATTGAGCTGCACATACTCCATCAAAACATCTTCATATTTCTTTTTTAAGATGGGATCTTTGTTCAACCGTCTGTCTAATGCATTCAACCGTTTCTCTGCAATTTGCATTGAATCCTTTACTTCTGGCGAACCAATTTTAAAAGGAAGGCGCACTACATAGCGACCTTCTTCATCCTTTTGAGTAGTTTCCTCAAATAACTTTTGACAATACTGGTCCTCAGGGCTCAGTATGGCCTTTTCAGGAAGTTTGGCATCTTCAAGCTCCCAGAACTTCTTGAGCTGATCATTTTCAGTTACTTGGCAGTGCATAACCTTTACATCGCTATGAGCAAAATTACCTGGTTGATGCACCGCACCAGACAAAATCCACCCTAAAGTTGTGGCCTGTGCAACTGGCGAACCCCTCGGACCCTTTTCTACTCCGTCTTGTAAAATTTGACCGTACACCTCAGCTCCTAGTAGTACGTCTACGATTAGGCGTATAGTATTCCGGATCTGCCAGAGCCAACTGGTTAAGATCTTCCCATTCCATAATCTCAACTCTACGAGAAGGTATAAAAGAAGTAATGGATTTTAAAACATATGCTTTGATTGTCATGACTACTTCCGGGTTGATTCGTGACATAATTTCTATGTCAACCATAGCCTTGGAGACTAGACCACCATCTCCACCTACACCCGAAATGTGACCATTTACAGGTGTCTTTTTTAAACCTAGAGACTGAACAGTAGATTCAGTCACAAATGATGCCTGTGAACCTTGGTCTAATAACGCACGAATCATAAAATAATTTCCGTCTCTTGTCCTAGTCTTGACTAGCGCAGTTGCTAGCAATACTTGTTTCAATATATTTCCCGTAGAAACACAGGAAACTACCGATTCCGAAGGAGTTTCTACTCCACCCAAATTACCTTTCGATGGAGGCACCACTGGTACTCCACCCGAACTACCATTGTCACTATTGACCCTGCTGGCTTCGCCAGAACCCTTACCACTACCAATTCCCTTGGGATGCAAAAGCGTGTGGTGTTTACCCCTGCATGTCCGACATCGCACATTATGCTGACAGAACTTGGCGGAGTGATTGCTACCTAAACAGCAAAAGCAAATGTTATGGGACTGCACGAAATCACGACGTGCTTCAACCGATTCTTTTAAAAATTTCTTACAAAAACCAATTTTGTGATCTTCCGCACAAAACAGACATGGTGAGTTTACCTTTACATGATGCGATCTAACAGGCTGACTGTTGGAATGTGATTGTGGTTTATTACTCCGAACTCTATTCTCTATAGGCAAAAATTCAATAGCACGATACCGACTTATCAAAAAATCTTGAAATTGACTGAACGTAGGCAATTCATCAACCGAGTTACTATTTGCAACACTAAATTCCCACTGCCGCCTAGTCTCAGCATCCAATTTCATTGTTAAAATGTAAATCACAATGACATCCCAACTGTCGGTATCTATACCTATATTTTTAAAAGTAGCTAGGCAATCATTCGTCGTGTCAATTAAATCTTTTAAACCACTGGGTGACTCGTTAAGCAGCGTTCGTTGACTAAACAATTTCTTCAAAGCATAATTACAAATATATTTTTTATTATCATACCTCTGCTCTAATAACTCCCAGCACCTATCGTAATTAAGGTCGGAAACAGGGATATGGCGTAACAATTGCTCTGCTTCCCCGGTCAAATACCCTTTTAAATAATGTAACTTCTGAACACTGTCTATGTCGTCCCTGTTGTGAATCAGAGCACAAAACAAATCTTTAAAAGTATTCCACTCAGAATATTTGCCTGAAAATATCGGAATATTAATTTTAGGAAGTTTAACTAATCCTGATTTACTATTATCAGTTTGTGAATTGTTATGGCCAAAAGAAGTCCTAGGACCTAAAGAATCTAAGGTTTCCTTGATTATACATTTACACGTCAAATAATCATCTTCAATTTCGCTATAATAATCATCCTTAATGTACTCAGTATTTTTTAATTCTTTACGAGATATTTTGCCCAATAAATCTGTATGACCTTTCATGAACTGAGTCCACAGTTGTTCTAAATTATCTAGTCTACTTTCGGCATAAACTTTATTTAGTCGATCTTTAGGCGTTTTCTTAAAGTTTATAAGCGCCTTTGAAATACGACAACCAATGTCTTCTTGCAATTGAATTAATGGATCCGAAATACTAATAACTTTCTCCTCTGGAGTTGTCATTTTTTATGTAGTTAAATTAATCAAAGAAAATTTCTATGTTCCAAAAAATCCAACAAAATTTTCTAAGTGTTTAGAACACAAATAATTCTATCAAAAATCGGGCATAGGTTCCCCGTACCTTCGTTTTTAGCGAAATTATACTAAGTCCCAAACTCAAACATGCAAATTATTCTAAGTTCCTGAACCACAATAAATATTATAAGTTAAAACTCTCTTTAAAATAAGGCTTAAAATTGTCCAATCTAAAATGTACGAAATAGTTCGCAAATTGCCAAAGTTATTTTATTCAAATAATTAAAGTTCAAAATAGCACTGCTAACAGTCTATCTTCACTTCACAAACACTGCACTATAACACGTTGAGAATAAAGTTGAAATTAAAAGTACTCACAGTTCCACGATACTCGAAATACACTGCTTGTGCCCTGCCCTTCTCACAGGGCGACTCCTCCACCTCTTTGCTCCGCGCCTTGCGTGTGACTCCAAGCTCCGTCAGCACACCTGACAGCGCGCCGTACACCACGTGCCACCGTACCTCAGACCACGCTGGTCTGTCACCTTCCACCACGTTTGCGACAGCAATCCGCTGTCCGTGGGGTAATAAATCCCGCACAAAAAAACTGCACCAAAAAATGTGCCCTCCGGATTACTGATCCGGCTCGAAGGACCATGAACAAAACCTGCTCTGGCCTCCGAAGAGAATTGGGATAGGGTTCAAAATGAAACCAAACCAATACGGTGCCAAAAATGGTATATTGAGTAAAAATCAATCAAGGTAGTCATGAACACAGAAAAAATCTCGTCACCGAGTTTTAACATAACCGCTAAAAACTAACAGCGCCATCTAGTGGCAAATATATGAACTAATGTTACCTCAGATTCAAACCCTTATAAAATATAACTAAGAAATAATGTGTGTACACGGCGTGTACACAATCCAATACCTCTAAATATTGTTTTTCAGTATAACTAGGTGGCATATAACAAACACATATCAAAGATTTAAAGTTTTTACGAGAAACCAAAGCAAACAGCAATTCTTTATGCGGGGATAACCCATCAATATTATTAACCAAACGCACAGAGTAGTGGTCTCTGACGGCCAGCAGTACACCGCCCCACCCATCAGCACGATCGTTTCGCAGCACCACGTAACCAGGAGGAAACAGTTCAGCGTCCTCTACTGAACTATTCAGAAAAGTCTCAGTGAGCGCTACTATGTCACTCGAGTTGAATGCAAGGATATTATTGTAGAACTTTGGAGTCTTGGTGTTACGTATAAAGTACATCTTTTCATTATTTATTTTTGGGATTCGTGACGTAGGTTCATGATGATGTTGCTACCCTTCCTTTCCTCACTTCCTCGAGAAAAACACGCAAAAATGAGGGTAGAACCAAACCCACCATACGTCAATCTGACCGGAGCTAACCTCGGTCTATTCGCTCACCGACCGTCCGTTGGTCAACGTGGTCTTCACGTTCCACATCGAGACATAGCGAATCAGCGTTTTTCTTAACCGTCGTGATTAATACGCGTACGCGTCGCGCCGGTCTTCATATCACCTGCGCATTGGATTTGGGCATCACAAGAAAGAAACAGGATTTTGTACAAAGGCCGTTGACCACCATCTTTAACGCTGCCCACTACGAGTACCAGCCGTAAGTGTTTTTCTCATCCCGTTTCTTCCCCTTGTTCGAAACCCACCATTCCTTGGTCCTTCGAGCCGGATATTTTCTGTGACATCATCATTCTTTCATATTTTCTGGGGTAAAATCATCTTACATTTGTATTTTATTTTCATATATAGTGTGTCGGTATATGCAAAACATTTTTTCCTTTGTTATATTTTAGCGGTATTTTATAAACTCATTCTCGGGCGATTCTCGTTCAGAAATCGAAGATAGCTTATTCACTGAATCAACTCATACGGATATCGGTTTTTATATCTGGGGACAACACTAGTTTAACTTTTTAATCATAGACAACCAACTGTCAGTCAATCAGTCAGTTCGTTCATTCAATTCATTAAAATGTCTACTTCATCGGACGCGGATGACAAAAATATACAAACATTACAAACGAATGCTCAACAAAAGGATGAAGTAGAAGTAGATAAATTCAAGTCTAGTGCTGATATTTCAAAATATAAGCAGTGCCAAGTGTGTATGAATATCCAGAATCGTTTCATGTGCACTTTGTACGAATTAGCTAAAAGGTTAGGTTCTAAACCTGATGACAAATTGTTGTTGGCGAATTTTAGCGCTCGTTTTAAGGATATTACTAATTGTCGCGACAAATTTGTAGACGCAGTCACATATTTAGCCGCGCACTGTGCCGATGAGGAGTTGCAGAAGGAAATGGATTCTATTTTCGTTACTTTTCACGACATGTACTACTCTGTTCAGGTCATGCAAGAATCTATGCAAAATGTAAACAAACCAACTGTTTCTCAGTCTAACTCTGGTATGGGTGGTAACAACAACAATCAGCTTTGTTTGCCAAAGATTTCTATTCAACCTTTTACTGGAAATTATACTGATTGGCCAAGTTTTATTGCTTTATTTGACAGTTTAGTGCATCATGTTGAGGACATTTCTAATGTTAGGAAAATGCACTACTTAGTCAGTTTCTTAGATAGGGAACCTAAGAATTTAATTAAACATTTAGAGATTTCATCGGATAATTATCTCAAAGCATATGAAATGCTTAAGGAGCGGTATGAAAACAAAAGGTTAATTGCTGATAAACATTTGGAATCAATTTTATCTTTGGGAAATATTAATCAAAATAACTTAAATAATAATTTGCGTAAATTTGTTAACATTTTAAAGGAAAACTTGCAAGCTCTGACAGCGCTTAAGTTTGATGTTGATTCATGGAGTTTTTTGTTGTTGCACATTATTGTGAGAAAGCTGCCAGTGGATCTCCGCAGTAGGTTTGAGTTGGATCACTGCACACAGCCAAACGCTATACCAAGCTTCAGTGATTTATTAAAATTTTTGGAAGCTCATTTGAGAGTTTTAGAAGCAGTCTCTAATAATTCTAAAGGTCACACTATTTCTGGTATTTCACATAACAATCAAAATAAAGTTTTGGCTGTCAGCGGATCTACTCCAAAGTGCCCTTGTTGTGGTGGAGAACATAATCTTTACAATTGTGATAAATTTAATTCCATGACAACTGCACAACGTAGGGAATTTGTTAAAGCCAATCGGTTATGCTACAATTGCCTGCGCACTCACTCGGTGAGTAATTGTATATCAAAATCATCTTGTCAGGTGTGTGGTGGGCGACACCATACTAAACTTCATACAGAAAACAATGCTTCTGCGACCCAATCAACGGGTCAGGTTGTCACTCCTGCTCCTCAAAGGAATGAGTCTGCTGTAACGAACGTGGGTTCTACAGTCCAGTCTCTGCATGCACATAGTATCCACGGGGGATCTACTATGCTGTTAGGAACGGCTTTGGTAGGGGTCCAGGATGTCAATGGTCACATTCATCGTGTTCGGGCTATGCTGGATAGTGGTAGCCAGGTCACTATTATCACTGAAAGTTTGGCTCAAATGTTACGCTTGCCTCGTTCAACATCTGGAACTTTATACGGTTTAGGTGGATGCAGCGGCCAGCGCACTAATGGTCTGATCACATGACTCGCTTCCCGGCAAAAAAAGTGTCACATCACAGAATAGTTACGTTTTGACATAATTAGTACCGTTAATTGGCAAAGATTTAACACACCCGGCAATCAAATCGTCATTACTATGTTACCCTTAGTTGCCGAGAGATGGCACTAAGTTCTCTTTTTCACTAAGCCGTTTCGCTCACTTCACCGGCGTGAACAGTGTCACAAATTGTATTACTACTGAGTGGATGTGTGCCGTGTTGCTACAAAAGTGTATTAACGTGTGATGTGACTTTTTATCGGTTAGTTTTGAAATGTAATTGTGTGCTTAGAACTATTAAGAGTGTCACAAAATGTGTTATGGCGGTTTTTTCGACGAAATAATGTCTCAAAGTGGTTGATATTTTACAGAAAATAGTTTTATCTTGTGTAGATACACTTTTGTAGGTTGCTTTTGGTCTTTGAACTTGCTTGCAATAATGTAATAGAGACATAACACATAAAGAGCAATTTTATCAGTTAGCAGTTCCGATGGCCAGTAGTTATGTTGTATGAATTCTTTTTTCCTGCATTAAATTAAGCCTTCTTTCTTTACTAGACTACTTATACTACAGTACTAACTTTCAGGAAAAACTGCGAACATCTGAAACTGAAAGTTCACTCGCGGAACAACCTGCTTCGACGACTAGTCTCTACAAAATGGGGGGCTTCGCCTGATGTCATGCGGACTACTGGGCTGGTCTTATCTTTCTCGGAAGGCGAGTATGCCAGCCCTGTGTGGAGTCGTTCAGCCCATGCAAAGTTGGCGGATACTGCACTCAATGAAACGTGCAGGTTAATTACTGGTTGTCTTAAGCCGACACCTGTACGTACAAGTGCTTTATCCACTGGCTGGAATATCACCACCAGAGGTCCGCAGAGCTGTGGCAAGCTCCCTGGAAAGAACCAAAATGGAAAGCGACACGCGACACCCTATGAACGAACATTCGTCCGTTCCACAAAGGCTGAAAAGTCGAAAAAACTTTTCTATGTGTGTCGTTCCCTTAACAGTCGACCCTGCAGAGGCGAGAGTTGAGCTTTGGCGGAATAGTATCTCCCTCCCTAACCCATTTGTCCCGATAGCTGAGGGTCTCCCCCCTGGTTATAAACAGCCATGGCCTATCTGGAAATCCCTCAACAGACTCCGGACCCAGGAGGGTCGGACTAGGGATAACCGATGGGGTTTCATAGGTGACTCTAACTTGGAGTGTAGGTGTGGTATGGTTCCCCAGAAAATGGACCATCTCATTAGCTGCCCATCTTGTGCTGTTACCTGCTCGCGAGAGGACTTGATGAAGGCTACTGACGACGCTATTCGTGTGGCTGGTTTTTGGGCCGAGACTGTCTGAGTTTTGCAGTCGACTCGAAAAGAAGAAGAAGAAGAAGACTACTTTCAGTTCTAGTTCCTACTGTTTGATAATTATTTTTAAGTAACCGCCTATAACATAGATGCTATTGCGTACCTATAGGTACCAAATATACTTTAAGACTGTCTGTATTCGGTAAATGTTAATTTTGTTAGAATTATTTAATTTCTTTTGGTTTTATAAGTAGTTTTTTCTCTTCAAAATAAATTTGATAAAGAAAAACATGGTGTATTATTTTCTACAATACGTATACATTTTCAAGAAAAGAGTCATATTATGTGCCTAATTTCAAGGTTCTTAAAATTTACCTAAAATAAAACAACAATAATCTTAAAAATTATAAATCATTCCAATTGTAACTAAAAGATCTATATATGATAAAAAAATTAATTACGTAGCTTTTATACTTTTGATATAATTGACGAGGAAAAGATTACAAAATCATAAAAGTCTCGTTTTCTCCAAACAGTAGTTTTTGTGTTATGACACTTTTTTTGCCGGGAAGCGATGTAGTATCAAGGCTATTTCGGATTGTTCTCAGGCACCATTGGTGACCTCCGCTGTAGTATTAAAACGGATTATGGGGGACTTACCCAGCGTTCAAGTCTCATCTTCGGTTCTTGACAAGTGTAAGGGCATTTCTTTGGCTGACAACAAATTCAATACTCCGGGCCCTATAGACTTGTTGATCGGTGTTGATCTCTATGATCAAATATTTGATGGCAGGAAGCTTCAGTTAGGGGAAGGCTTTCCTACTGCCTTTGGTTCTATCTTCGGTTGGGTGTTGATGGGTAGAGCTCCCATGGACTCTACACTTTCTTCTCATTTTTCTGGTTTAGCTACTCTGTCGTGCACTGCTGACCTAGACTCTATTCTTATGAAATTTTGGGAGGTAGAGCAGGTACCGGTACATCATGTGCAGGATCCAGAGGATGTGCAATGCGAAAAGCATTTTATGGAAACTCATGGTAGAGATGACACAGGTCGGTTCGTTGTTCGTCTGCCATTTAAAACTGAACACAAGCCTTTGGGTGAAACTCACACCAAAGCTTTAACGCGGTTCCACAATTTGGAGCGTAAACTCCTCAAGTTTCCGCGACTACGCGAACTCTACATTGCGTTCATGCAAGACTATTTGGACGCAGGGCATATGCAACCGATCTCATGTGTTCCATCTCAAGACAGGTATTACATACCTCATCACGGTGTGCTCAAAGAGAGTAGCAGCACAACCAAGCTCCGCGCTGTATTCGACGCGTCAGCTCCTAGTAGTTCTGGCATGTCTCTTAATCAGGTTCTGCTTGCTGGCCCTAAGCTTCAGCAGAATGTTGAGGACGTGATTCTTCGTTTCAGGACGCATGCCATTGCATTCATTTGTGATGTCAAACAAATGTACCGTCAAGTGCGTATGCACGATGAAGACGCTAAGTACCAAACAATATTTTGGCGCGAATCTCCTGAACTGCCGCTTCAACAGTTCGAACTTATGACTGTCACATATGGGGTTACTAGCGCAGCTTATCTTGCCATGCGCGTCATACGAGAGCTTGCGTTGCTTAACAAGGATTCCTTTCCTGAGGCTGCTCGTGTTTTAACTGAAGACATTTTCGTCGATGACATCATCAGCGGAGGCTGTGATGTTCCATCGGTAAAGGTTTTACAACAAAAGGTAGTTGACGTTCTTGCTCAAGGTGGTTTTCAGCTCCGTAAATGGGCTAGCAATTCTAATGAGATCTTACAAGACTTCCCTAAGGATCATCTTGAAACTCCATTTCGCTTTGAGGAATCGGGAGACAATATCTTCAAGGTTTTGGGCATTGAATGGAACGCCGAAATTGATAGTTTCGTCTATCGCGTTTCCAATTTCGGGAAATGTACCACAAAACGGGAGATATTGTCTAACATTGCTCGCATCTACGATCCCTGTGGCTTCTTAGCTCCCATTACGTTCTATGCCAAGGTTGTCATGCAACGCTTGTGGTCATACGAACTCGGTTGGGATGATCCGCTTCCGGAAGATTTCCAATCCATTTGGAAAACTTTTGTCGAGGGTTTTGGTGTATTAGGTCAGCCACAGGTACCACGTTTCATATTATGCGAAGGTCTTCAACGGTGTGATCTCATTGGATTTTGTGACGCTTCGGAAGCTGGTTATGCAGCTGTCACCTACCTCCGAGTGGTGAACTCGTCTGGTCATGTACACATACATTTGCTTTTGGCAAAGTCAAGGGTGGCTCCAATCAAGCAAAAGTGGACCGTTCCACGTCTCGAACTTTCAGGTGCTCTTCTCCTGTCAAAGTTACTTGCTCACGTGACCGATGTTTTAGGGAAAAACATCACCATTTCGGAGACCATCGCATGGAGTGATTCTAAAATTGTGCTCGCGTGGCTGCGTATGTCACCGCACAAATTACAAACTTTTGAGGGGAATAGGGTTTCTCAGATTTCCGGTCTTGTCCCGTCTGCCCAATGGCGGCATGTCCCATCAGCACTCAATCCTGCTGATTGTGCTAGTAGAGGGCTGCAGCCCGCAGAGCTCGTCAATCACCCCTTGTGGTGGTGTCCGAAATGGTTGATGGAGGAACCAGAATCTTGGCCATCAGACAATGAGGTCTTGGCTGATGAGAACATTCCGAGTGTTAAACTATCACAATCGTTGACGTCACAATACGTCAATAACTTTTCTTCAAACCCAAATTCAATTGTTTCAAGGTTCAGCTCTTACTCACGACTTCAGCGCATTTCAGCTTGGTTATTGCGTTTCTCGCACAATGCTCGCAATCCCAACAATAAACGTACCGGGGCGCTGAGCGTTCAAGAGTTAGGCAATTCTCTTCACACCGTTATTCGTGTGGTGCAGTCTGAAGTATTCGCTGACTCTATTGAAGCCATCAATAAAGGTCGGAAGCTTAAAGGCTCGATAGCTAGCCTTTCTCCCTATTTAGACAAAGGAGGTCTGTTGCGCGTAGGAGGGCGACTCAAACATTCAAGTTTGCCTTTCGACGCGAAGCACCCTATATTACTGCCCAAGACTCATCATCTCACTGATTTGATCGTGGATTATTATCACCAGGCTAACATGCATGTAGGATCATCCACTTTATTAAATATTTTACGACAAAAATTTTGGATTTTGTCTGGGCGCAGCGTCGTCAGACATCGTGTCTATCGTTGTCATCGTTGTCATCGACTCAAGGCCAAAACTTTGGAACCCTTCATGGGTGATCTACCTCCCTCACGACTTCGTCAAGCACGCCCCTTTTTGAAGGTCGGCATAGATTTCGCTGGGCCGTTTGATATTAAGGTGTCCACGGTTCGTAACGCTAAGGTTCGAAAGGCGTATCTTTGCCTCTACATTTGTCTCGTTGTTAAGGCTGTTCATTTCGAAGTAACATCTGACCTCACCACAGATTCATTCTTGGCTAGTTTTCGCCGATTCATCTCCCGCAGGGGTATGGTTTCAGAAGTTTACACAGACCAAGGCAAGAACTTCCAAGGAGCCAAACGCTACTTAACCGAGGTAGAGACTTTTCTTAACGAAGACAAAGAGCGCATCAACGATGCCTTCGTTGCTGCCAACGTCAAATGGCGCATGAACCCTCCATATGCTCCACACATGGGTGGAATATGGGAATCGTCTGTGAAGTCTGCTAAACAGCTTTTAAAAAGGACTATCGGCGGTCAAGTCCTTACTTTTGAGGAGTTATCCACAGTATTCGCCCAGATTGAATCTGTCCTGAATTCACGGCCTCTGTGCCCATTATCAGAGAATCCAGATGAGATCGAAGTGCTCACTCCTGGACATTTTTTGATTGGGCAACCTTTGGTAAGTTTACCCGACTATGACTTTGACCATTTGCCCTCCTCACGCTTGTCACGTTGGCAACTCGTTCAACAATTATCTCAACATTTCTGGCGTAGGTGGCATCTTGAGTACCTTAACAATTTGCAACAACGCGCAAAGTGGCGCAGTAACTCTACTAATCTCAAACTTGGAGATTTAGTGCTCATTAAAGAGGACAATGCACCCCCTCTTCAATGGCGCAAAGGGAAGGTGATCAAGCTGCACCCAGGCGCAGATGAAATAGTCCGCGTTGTAGAGCTGAAAACCGCCAACGGAAATTGTCTCAGGTCGGTTACTAAGCTTAGCCCTCTGCCTTATCAAAATTAAAAAATCTAACATATTTACTCAACTAGAATATAAGTAGGCTAGGCATATTAACATAAGGTTTTATGGGTTTTAAATCGGGTCTTTTTTTCTTTTAAATATGTTAAAGAGCTTAGTAGCTCTTTGGGGGGCGGTATGTTACGTATAAAGTACATCTTTTCATTATTTATTTTTGGGATTCGTGACGTAGGTTCATGATGATGTTGCTACCCTTCCTTTCCTCACTTCCTCGAGAAAAACACGCAAAAATGAGGGTAGAACCAAACCCACCATACGTCAATCTGACCGGAGCTAACCTCGGTCTATTCGCTCACCGACCGTCCGTTGGTCAACGTGGTCTTCACGTTCCACATCGAGACATAGCGAATCAGCGTTTTTCTTAACCGTCGTGATTAATACGCGTACGCGTCGCGCCGGTCTTCATATCACCTGCGCATTGGATTTGGGCATCACAAGAAAGAAACAGGATTTTGTACAAAGGCCGTTGACCACCATCTTTAACGCTGCCCACTACGAGTACCAGCCGTAAGTGTTTTTCTCATCCCGTTTCTTCCCCTTGTTCGAAACCCACCACTTGGTTCTCAAACCTCTTACGTTTTGGTAGAATATTTCTAAAACTTTCCCATTATGGCAATTTCTGTTCACGACCGTTTCTTGCTCGAAAGTTCTGCTGCCAAGGCTTTACACATAATATCCTCAGTCCAGTTTTCAGGAGACATAACAGTCATAAACTTCTTAGATGGAACAGCTAGTTTAAACGACGCGACGCGTAATTTCCGCGCGATTTCAGAGATTCAACAGTACATACTCCGGTTCCGCATAGAGAGTCTAGATGTTCAAGCACTTGCGATTCGGTTGTGCCAACTTTGACATACGAAAATTAAAGCAGGTACGCATTTTTTAAAAATAAATCCTAGCTAGTACACGCTGGTACGCCTTTCTGATGTATTGAAAACTGAAGTACATGTTTTGGCGGGTATGGGACGTGGGACACAATATATCTGAACCTTTCTGCCGCTTCTAGATTTATAGTACCTGGGCGCGCAGTTCCGTGTGTTAATCTCCTAGATGAAGAACTAGAACGCTTCTTATATTCTATCCAACCCTGTTCATCAGCAGTGGTAGTACTGTTATATACTTCTGTAGCTGCAGTGAAAGTTTGACCCCGTAAGGTGCTTTGTGTAGAAGGGATATCAACTTCAGCTGTAGATGGCAACACTAAATTGGTATCATTTTTTGAACCAGATGGCATAACCGGTTGAATAGGATTTGATTTAGGGTTATTCTTCTTCTTTTTGGACTTCTCCACGCTCTGACAGTGCGTATCGCCATTATTAGGCACATTCACGTACTTGTTACACACATCCTCCAGTGAGCTCAGTCTTTCGCCTAGTATAGTCAATCTATCATTAAGACTATTTATCGCCTGGCTTACCTTGAATTGACATGGCTTTGGCATTCTATCAAGATCATCAATCTTACTCGTACTTTTATTTTTACATTATAGTCGTATTTTTAAATAAATAATAAAGAAATTTAGTAGGTAAAATTAAAAGGTATTTTAACTATTTATCCTCAATCAAAAGTCCAGTTAAAAAACATGGTTTGTTTATCCGAGCCAAAATGGTAAAAGGAAAGATTCGTAAAAGTACAAGACTTTTAGAGAGTGATTAACTAGTCTTCTTTAATATAAAAATGAATCGCAAAATGTGTTGGTAAGCGCAAAACTCAGCAACGCCTGGACCAATTTTTCCAATTATTTTTTTTAAATGTTCGTTGAAGTCCAACGATGGTTCATACGGAGAGAAATTTTAAAAAAAAGGGGAAAAAATTTAACGCGGGCGGAGCCGCGGGGCGAAAAGCTAGTTACTTAATAATTTTATTTCACGGATTCAAATACAAAATATTTTTAACAGAATTAATTAAATTGAAGTGCCAAGTATATAAAACAGAACATTGCTGCCTGGAAGTAAAAACACTTAAGCGTTAAAATTTTTTTGTTGTATAATCAAGACAATTATCATATTTTTTATAGTAAATATTAAATCGCGCACATAGGTACCTATTTGAAACTTTTTCAGATCACTTGCACACAGCTATCACTTGGCATTGGCACTACATACCCGTTTTCCAAAGAAATATCAAAATAAAAAATCGGCTTAACTACCAAAAATTGGTTCCTTCTAAACATAAAAAGTTCACTTGCATAGATTAAAGTTCGTTAATCAACCCAAAATGACATTATAGAAATATCCAATCAGAGTACCTTAAATAAAACGGTTCAAACAGATAAATCGATCGCAAGGTCACAGGTAACAAACAGCATTCGAGAAACCGTATTACCGTAGTAAGCAAATTACCAAAAAAGTCCTTATAATTATCCTCATCGTGCAAATACACATGAGAGCAATAAATCCGGGCCACTCAAAAACATAATAATATAAATCTCAGAAACCAAGAACGCTAGCTCAATTAAATAAAATGTGTTCAGTAGACAATTAAATACTCCTTAAATTAAGATATTAATTAAATACTCATTACATTTTGATCATGTATTAAAAAAAGGAAATTTGAAAAATGGATACTTTTGAAGATGGAACTACAAACTTACTGCATTTATTTTTACTTTTGTTTTTAATCTGTCACTTAAGTGGGTAGGTATATAAACCATGTTGATAGTGTTCAAGTATTTATTTCAACCTGTAAACATGTCGCTTACACCTGAAGAATGCACCAGAATCCTCACAATGCTGGAAACCGGCCTGAGTCAGCGCGATACAACCAGGACTGTCGGTGTGTCACTGTCAACAGTACAAAGCGTTCTACGTTACTTGGAAACTGGTTCTAACTTATTTAGAACAGGAACAAGCAGAACTAGGTGTACTACAACACGAGAACATCAATACTTGGAGAACACCATGCTTCGTAATCGCTTTCTCACAGGAACTGAACTTACAGGAACTGAACTTACAAATAAGTTTCGACGCCTCGGAGGAAGTGCATGCGCATGGACAGTAAGACGACGACTTGCTGAAGCTAACCTGAAACTACTCAGACCTGTGACCCTCAGACAAATGGCCCTAAACTGGAGCGTGGTCACCGTATTTTTAGACTAAGATATGCCCAGCACCTTTATTTTATACATGTCAAAGAAAAGTCAAGGTAAAACAACACAAAACAAAAAAGTCAAACAAAATATCAAAAGTTGTCTAATAAACCGCCCCGAATCGTGCCCGACGGGAATGTCCCCATCACACTGGCGGCGTTTCCACGCTGTATCGCCAGTGAGATGTGCTGTCGCAGGAACGATTCGCCACGGGGGTCACGAGTAGCTTTCCGAAGATGCTGCTCTAGCTCCCTCACAAAAGTACTATAATTAAAATTGGACTATTTAAGATTGGTCGAATCGAAAATTATGTTCTCCGACTCAAAATTTATGCTCTACAAGCACGATGGAAGACACAGAGTATATAGAAGGCCTGGGAAAAGAGTCTAGCAAGCATACATACAACAAAAAGTAGCCTACGGTGGTGGATCTGTACATGTGTGGGCCGGAACTTCATCTGAGAGTCGCACAGAACTGGTGTTCGTTCATTGAAAACGGCTCTTTAACTAGCGTAAGATATGTGGAAGAAATCCTTAACGTTGGGCCATTTATGGTGAATTTGGGTGAGGATGCTATTTTTATGCATGACATTGCCCGACCTCATACAGGTTTGATTGTGAATTAATACCTACAAGATATGAACATTACTCGTATGGAGTGGCCAGCGCGCAGCCCGGATATCAACCCAATCGAGAATGCTTGGGACGAGCTAGAGAGACAAGTAAAACGACGAAATCCTCCCCCAATCGCGCTTCGTGCGCTCAAATTTGCTCTCACAGAGGTATGGGAGTAGTAGGGATGTGTGGGTTCTGGATCACTCTCGCCGAGCCATGTTTCTCGATCTCTGATTTTGAGCCAATTTTGGCGGATTTGGCAAATCGCGGGTTAGAAAAAAAAAAGGTTGTTTGATATCAAACTAGGGGTATTGCCCCCCATCTAAGACGATAGCACCGACTCCCAGCTCTCTATCACACACGGTTTCCGAGATATAAAATGCATATGCTCATGAAATACAGACAATGGAAAGGGTCGGCTACCTGGCTATTGTCCCTTAATTGGGGTTCGCTTTTGTTACCCGGGACTCGGATTTTTGATATCACTCTCACTTGCGCAATTGCTGCACGCTCTCGAACGCAGCATTACTTAGCGTGTATGTTACCGATGTATTTGTCACCTATTACATATTATGAACATGTTATCGAAAGCGATTTAGGTACACACATAAATGGGGGTGCAACATTGTTAAGCACCAATCGCAGCACTATTATTTCACGCGCACTAGCTGTCCGATCCCGCCTCTATTACTTCTGCGGCCATAACTACTAGGCCGGGAGATGATGACAGAAATTTTTAGGTCATTTGTTACAGTATGGCGGTTTTACAGGGGTCTTAGTACGCAATGACAAAAAGAAAAATGATGGTCATAGCAATGGTACTGGCGGCCCAATCGCGAAAAAAAAATTTGCAGATTTTCGGCAGTATGGCGACCATTTGGAGCCGTCCGAAAAGAATGGCATGGTGATTTTCGTAAATGGCTGCACGAAGATGATCAAACTGTGCATAAATTACCCTGGTACAAATGGTTGAATTTTTATTTTTCGCGTCGGTATGGCGGGCTTTAAGTCACACCGGAGAAGTATGGCATGACACTGTAGTCTAGTTACTTTTTAAGGGCTAACGGAAAATACAAAAATTTTTGTAGTAGGTACAAATCGTTTGAACTAACGCCCACGTGATTGGGCCGCCAGTACCAGCGCTATGACTATCATTTTTCTTTTTGTCATTGCGTACTAAGACCCCTGTAAAACCGCCATACTGTAACAAATGACCTAAAAATTTCTGTCATCATCTCCCGGCCTATACTATGTCTTTTTAACATAAATCTAACCTAACCTAACCTAGCCTTGATTAGCGAGTTGATTAATAAGCAGATTATTAATTAGGGCGCGAATCAAAATCAAGCCGCGGAGGCTTGTTCTTATTGGATTCTGACCTGGCGCGGCCTTATCAATCACGTATTTATTGTCGGTAGATTTGATTAATATATTTTGTGAGGTGACCCTCGTTTAATAAATCAGTTTGCATGCAAGTCTTGTTTCATTGATATGGCGCAGCAGAAAAATAAAATATAATTATATTAATATTGGAAAGATTGTTAAGATAATTCGTTGAAAATGGAAACTGTGCTGTCGCCTCCACCACCGTTTTGTTTTGATCAAAATATTGTGAATATTACGTCAGGAAGTTTAAGTGACAGCTGGGAAAAATGGAGTAAAGGATTTAAATATTACTACAACGCATGTGAGCTATCTAAAAAGGATGCGAAGATACAAGTGAACATACTATTACACATAATTGGTGAGCAGTGCAGAGAAGTATTCGAATCATTCAAAACTGATTGCAAAAGTGTGGATGAGGTTTTAAACTTATTTAAAAATCATTTTCTACAGAAAAAGAACTTAACAGTCGAAAGACACAAATTTTTTACACGAAGTCAAAGCGAGAATGAAACAATAGAACAATATGTTTATGACCTAAAGAAGTTGGCAAGTACTTGCGAATTTGGAAACCTGTGTGATTCATTGATAAAAGATCGCCTCATTTGCGGTGTAACGTGTGCAGCAATAAGAGAACGCTTACTACGCGAACCGGATTTGACCTTGGAAAAGGCTGTGGAAATTTGTCAGGCAGCGGTTGTGTCGAAGGCATACTCAGAATGTATTGTTGGCGAAAATAGAGCAGTACAAGTGTTGGAAAGTTATAAAGAAGCAGATAATGCAGAAAAAGTGTGGAAAATAAATAGAAATGGAGGCTATGGTATGAGTTCAATAGCAGCACAGAGCCGGACTCAGATGCCATGGACGAGGGGTCGTGGAAGAGTGCTCAGTGGCGCAAGTGCAGCCTGGCGTGCGACGACGGCGCCGCCACTACGGCGGAGCGGAAACGGCGCGACGACAACAGCGATGCGTGGCCACGGGGGTGGTCCATGGGGACAAGCGCATGCGACATCTCGGGTTCCAGTGCAGCCCACGGGGGCACCATACGCTTCAAAACTGTTGCAGTGTAAATATTGCGGCATGACATGAAAAGTTTTACTGTCCGGCGTATGGCAAGCGATGTTTGAAATGTTCGCGTATGAACCATTTCTCTCGAATGTGTGGGATTTATCAAGTAGAAGCGTCTGATGATCAGGTAATATATACTGTAGATTGTTGTAATGATGATTGGTCTGTTAAATTAAAAATAAATAACGTAGATTTGAAATTTAAAATAGACACAGGAGCTGATGTCAATGTTCTGCCGCTGAGGTATTTGTCCGTGCTGGGTAAAGATAAGGAAAGCTTGTTACAAACAAATACAAGGTTACAAACAAACAAACAAACAAATATTCTTTATTGCACATAAAATATTTTACATAAAAACAACACGAACATAAATATGCGGCAAATGGCGGCCTTATCGCTTTAAGCGATTTCTTCCAGGCAACCTTTAGGCGAGAGTAGAAACCTTCAAAAGAAAAGAAAAGGCGGTTGTGCAAATAATATGGAATAAGAATATAGTTATTAAATTAAACACACTATACATACGTATATACATATACATACATAAAATATATAAATACAAATATATATTTATATTATATATTACAAATATTATATTATATACATACATAAATAAGTATAGATACTACATGCAAATATATCATATTATAGAATTTTAACTTAATCTGCTGAGGAATGACGTGACGACACGCACAAGAGTGCGGGAAATGTGAGGTAGGAAAAGGACAGCTAAAGTTACTATGCTAATTAACGTAGCCACTCTGCAGCTCATAGTGACGCCGGAGGAGGTTTTTGAAAACAGGGAGAGACTTGGCTTGCCTGATTGGAGGCGGAAGGGAGTTCCATAATCGCGCGGCCTGGACGGTGAAGGATTGGGAGAAGAATTGGGTTTTGTGGGAA
The DNA here is from genome assembly GCA_948473455.1 of Teleiodes luculella. Classification (NCBI taxonomy): domain Eukaryota; kingdom Metazoa; phylum Arthropoda; class Insecta; order Lepidoptera; family Gelechiidae; genus Teleiodes; species Teleiodes luculella. The sequence goes on along the minus strand of CAOKYR010000343.1, from coordinate 127,726 downwards.
GGGTAGTCCAGCAGGTTCTGGTTACACAGGCGAGGCTGGCGACCGTCGGGATAGGTGCGGAACGCGAAGAGCTCCTTAAGGTAGGGAGGGGAAGCGGGATTGTGGAGGATATTGTAGAGAAGGGAGAGGGTATGGAGATTACGACGCTGTCTGATGGGCAACCACTTCAGCTTGGCTCGGTATTCCGACACGTGGTCATACTTACGGAGACCAAACACAAAGCGGATGCACATGTTTTGGAGCCGTTCTAATTTATTTAAAAGGTCTTCGTTTGCATCCAGGTAGCATGGGTCGGCGTAGTCTAGGATCGGGAGCAACAGCGATTGTGCGAGCTCAATTTTTGTGCGGATTGGTAGCACATTTCGGAGTCTTCTTAGAGAGCTCATAGAGGCAAAGATTTTCCTACTAACCTCGCCGACCTGACGCGACCAGGATAGAGTGCGATCGAAATATATGCCCAAATTTTTGACAGCGTCGCAGAAGGGAATAGGGGTACCCATGAAAAGTACGCTTGGGAGGGAGGGGAAATCGATTCTGGCTAGCTGACGAGTGCTACCGATTATGATAGCTTGAGATTTCGCCGGATTGACGGTAAGACCGTAGGAAGCAGTCCAGAATGCGATCTCCTCCAGGTCATGGTTCATGGTGGATATGCAATTATGGATATTGAGAGGGGAATCTTGAGTATAGAGCTGCAGGTCATCAGCATAGAGGTGATAGGAAGATGATAAAGGGATGGATATAGAGTCTATGAAAAGGGAGAAAAGAAGAGGCGATAGCACGCATCCCTGAGGAACGCCAGACTCAATATCGCACCAATCCGAGGTATTATCCTCAATTTTGATACGTTGTCGGCGTCCCGTCAGGTAGCTACGAAACCATTCGATAGCTGAGTCAGTAAGATTGAAGGTTTTGAGGAGTGCTAGGAGGACATCGAAATCAACAGTGTTGAACGCATTGCTAAAATCCAAGAGTGTAAGTAGAGTAACTTTTTGTTGCGACATGCCAAGGCGAATGTCATCAGTAACTTTGACCAAAGCCGTTACCGTGCTGTGGCCAGGACGGAAGCCGGATTGCATTGCGTTCAACAAAGAGTTTCTTTGGAGAAAGATGGACAGTTGCTGATGAACCAGCCGCTCTAAAACTTTCGATAGGAACGGAAGAATGGATATGGGTCTGTAGTGAGAAAAGGAAGAGGGTTTGCTGGTCTTCGGGAGAGGGACTACCGTAGCCTGTTTCCAGGTATCAGGGAAGGCATTTGAGGATAAGGAGTGGTTGAAAATGTGTGTCAAAATCGGTAAGATGCAGTCAATTATAGGAAGGATCATCTTTCTACTAATTGCATCCGTACCTACTGCATTAGATGATATGGATAAAATGTGCTTTTTCACATCATTTTCAGAAACCGAGGAGAAGGAGAAGGGACTGAAGGGTTTAGGGGGATGATTTGCGAGCGAGGACAAGGTATGTGACTTAGCAGCGCCACCGAAAGAGGTTGCGTTGGTGGTGAAGTGGCGATTAAGGGAGTTAATGTCAACGTCCGTCGGTGCGTCTTGCTTCGTCTTGCCTATACCCAAGGAACCCAGAAATCTCCAGACCTTTGCAGGATCGCCATTTTCCACAGATGCATGTATATGACGCCGCTGTGCATCTCTGCAGGCGGTGTTGCAGCGGTTCCTGATTTCCCTATACTTTGCACGGTTTCGATCAGACGGATCCTTTCTAAATTTTAACTTGGCAGCTGCCTTTTTTGCCATTTCCTCACGAAGCTCAGGACTTAGCCACGGGGCGGGGAGATGCTTTAGACGGATCGCCTTGACCGGGGCGTGTCGGTCATAAAGCTGTGTGAGAAGGGAATTCAAAATAGAAACCTTATGATCGACAGAGTCGGCTTGAAAAACCGCACCCCAATCGAGACCCTCAGCATCCTCGCGAAGTCGGTCGACATTCATGTCCTTGAAGCTGCGCTGCATCACAGTTTTAGGTTTTTGCTTGGGCGGCCGGATTCGATAGGAAATATAAACTAGGTCGTGGTAGGAAAACGCGTCAGCTGCCAGCTGACCGTGGGAGTCAACGTGGTTAGGAGAGGAAACGATCTTAAGGTCAATGAGGGAAGGTTTACAACCAGGGAAATGATGTGTGGCACCAGATGGTAAAATGTGTAGGTTAGCGTTTTCGACGATGGAAGTGAGGAGTTTGGAGCGGTGGTCATTTTTCAGGAGACAAGTATTAAAATCACCAAGGATTATGGAATGGGGATATAAAGGACACAGATTTTCTAAAATATTTTCGAAGGTAGGGAAATAGTTTATATTTTTATTAGGCGAGTAAACCACACCCAGCAACATTTTAACGTGACACAGCTCAACCTCAAGGAAAAGATACTCGACGGAGCCGGTGTATTGCGGAGGGGAACTCTTGACTACACGAAAAGGAATGTGGTTTCGGAGATAATTAATGGCAACTCCACCACCCCCCGCACCTTCGCGGTCATTGCGGATCAATTGGAAGCCGGGGACAGAATATGATGATGAGGGCAGGACTGGCTTGAGGAAAGATTCGGAAATAAGGACTGCATGGAGGTTTGGGATGTCAAAAGAGGCAAGCAAGTCAGGATAATGGCATGGAACGCTTTGGGCATTTATATGAACTACATTGAAGTTACGTTGAGAGGAGAAACAGGAGGTAACTGCTTCGGACAATGGTGTGAAAGTGCTGTAAAAACTGTCGTCATTACTACTGGTACTGTCCAGAGAACAAAAAAGGTCATTTACATCGTCATCTGACATAAGTCTCAGCAAATATTTTATAGATATTAATAAACGATAAAGATAAATATTATGTAGGTACGTATGTATATAGGTAAGTAAAATATATATTGTTTCAAATATAGATTGCAAACTACAAAAATAAAATAAAAATATATATATATATTAAAAATTACTAGTTAAAAAATATGACTCTGCCTGCCAGCAGCCCGGAAGTGAAACGAGAAAAGATTAACACATAAAATAAAATCGCGGGACACAAGCAAGTGTGAGAAGCAAAATAATATTAATGCGAAGTCTTCCAGTAGCAAACTAAGAGAAAAAAAATATTAATAATAATAATACAAGAAAATCTCTACAAAACGGCACAACACATGGCACCAGCAAAAGGTGAGGCAACAAAATATACAGAAGTATTGGATTATATTTAAAAAAAAAACCTTCAAAATAATTAGCAATTAACCCAAAATTAATCTCAGTCAGAACATGTACAATCCGACACAAAAAAGTCAAAAAGTCCACAATAAATCTCACAGTTCTCTCTCACCATCTTACTAGCGCCATCTATGAAAATCTTAAAGAACGCTCGTTTCTCAATTTCAAGCTATCTGAAAATCTTCCATTATTTATTACAGTAACTTAGGCTGTAAGAGGTTAAACACATTGCCTACCAAAACATTGAATCTATAAAAAAGAAAAAAATGTCATCGATTGACTCGATTGACAAACAACTGAACTGACAATACTTACTACTGACATCGAAAAATAAAATTTTTGAATTAGAATTATCAAGTTAATAACTTATAATGGGTAACTGGAGTCCGAGTCGGTATAGCGACAGATATAACTGCGACATACGTTATAGCGACAAATCAATACTGCGACATTTTACATGTAGTTTTAATTAAGAGCAAATTGTTCAAATATTATATTTATTAAACATTTATTTATACCTAACTTATTACCGTGGTTGTTGGAAACTTTTTGTAAACTCTATGATTTTTTATACTTTTTTATGTCATTATCGATTTTTCATGTTTCCTTATTAAAAATTTGTATATTCATTCTTGATTTGACTATTATATTTTGTTTGCCATAATGAGTGAGTGCGAGTTTGTAAAATCCCGAAAAGGGAAAGACCAGTTAGTGTCAGAGGGATATATTTATTCCTTTAATCGATCTCGAGACGATGTATCATATTGGTGTTGCGTCAAAAAATCATCCTCAAAATGTGGAGCCACTGCGACGGTAAAGACGGTCGGTGATCGGAAATTCCTAGAAAGTAAAAATAGTGTAGTGCATTGCCATGAACCTGATGTAAATGCGATACGAGAGAGGAAGATGAGGTACGAATTGAAGAAAAAAGCATCTAATAGTTTCGATCAACCGGCACAAATAATCCAAAAGTGCATTCAGGAAGTACCTAGCACATCAGCACCTTTTATGCCCAGTAAAGAAGCATTAAGGTCTATCGTCCACAGGGAACGTAAAAAAGGTGAGCCAAAATTACCAAGAACATTGAAAGACCTACAAATTCCAGTAAAGTATACTAATGTGAACAATGAACAATTTTTAATTGGTCACTATCACGATAATGAAGTTACTGTTCTCGTTTTCGCGACTAAACAAAATTTGCGGCTGTTGCATGAGTCAAAATTTTGCGTTTCGGACGGTTGGTTCCACCGCTAGGTTCCACTAGTGGGTCCATCTGGATTTTCAAGTACTCATGTTTCCACTGTACATTATTGATGGGGCTATTTGGATTTGGAAATATTTATGGTTCCACTACAGTTAAAAAAATACTGGCCATCTAATGCACTGGCACTTGAAAATGTTGATAGCTGCTGCCAAAGCTGTCATGCCAATATTGTTAATACGAGTACTTGAATATTTTTCGCCATACAATAAGAAATTGAATTGTATTTAGAGAAATATCAATAAAATATGAAGAACGAATTACGTTTCATTAAAAGGAAAGGCGGAACTGTGTTGCTGTACTATGGATATTAGTTCTATAAACATCGAGTTTATAAAAGCTCCAAAACTGGATGGATTTGTAGGCAAAAAAATCAACAAATGTACTGGAGCAGTAACTGTACATGTAAGTACAAAAACACTAACCATATAATGATTATAATGTAGGTATAATGTAATCTTATTATTAAAGAAATAAACAAAAAAACAAAGATTTATTATGATTAAAATACACTAGTACTTAAATAATTCTTTTTTTCCTATAGGATGGCAAAATAGAAAAGTATACCGAACATTCGGATGGCTGTTTACCAGATGAAGCAAAAAATACTGTTGATCTGGCTATTGATGAGATTCATTTATATTTAATGCACAAACTAAATTGAAAAACAAAGAAATAACCGCCTGTGGAGTTTCTTCCGGCGGGTTCTTCTCCACAGAAGACAGCCAATTGTGAACCCGCCTCGACGTCGAAAAGTGATTGTAAAATCTTACTTCGAATAAAACATATTTCATTTTCATTTTCATAACCGTTGGTCATTGTTTAGAACAACTTCGATAGTAAATGGCAAAGAAACAAGCTTTCCTTTATAATATATTAATGATAGAACTAAAAATAAACACATTTGAAACATCAGACGCTCTCCAGTAAAATTTTATTTTTTTCTGTTACGGTATTGTACGTAGGGACCGTCGAAATAACATTTTTGTTATGCATTGTACACAGCATGACAATAACTAAGCCGCTTGACAACAAGGTGTCTGTTATTTTTTAAATATAGTTTTCGCCACAAAGGTTTCACTAAAATATGACTAGTGGAGCTATAAGTACTAAAAACGCTGGCTAAAACTAATGCTGTTGGTTCCACTACCAAAATGGGACCATAAGTACTTGAAAATCCAGATGGACCCACTAGTGGAACCTAGCGGTGGAACCAACCGTCCGAAACGAAATTTTGGACTGTAGATGGCACTTTTCGATGCTGTCCAGACCTTTTTTGCCAAATGTTTACCGTGCATGGCTATGTTGGCTCGGATGAGCATGGTAAAACTTTTCCACTTGTTTATGGCTTACTTTCTGGTAAGTCGGAAAAGTGCTATTTCATATTTTTTGAAATTCTTAAGCGACACGCTAAAAAAGAACTGAGAATTGATTTAAATCCTTCGGTGATCACATCAGATTTTGAGTTGTCGATCATAAACGCTTGCCGACGAGTTTTCCCTAGCAGCAAGCATAAGTGCTGTTTTTTTCATTTAACGCAAAGTATATGGAGACGCGTTCAAAAAGAAGGTTTAGCGGAAAAATACGTCAACGACAGCCATTATGCTCACAAAATACGGCATCTTGCAGCACTGGCCTATTTAGAGCCCAGAGAAGTTGAAGAAGGGTTTCAGTACGTCAGCAACAAGGTCCTACCTAAAGATGCACAAAAATTAGGTGACTGGTTCGCAAAATACTACGTATGTGGCAAATATACAATGAAGCGTAATAATCATTCGGCTGGTGGAACAAAACTGACTTTTAAAAAAGTGCTACCTAGGTACCCTCCAACGATTTGGACGGTTTTAGAATGCCATGACTTAAATATACCAACGACACAAAATAATGTGGAAAGTTGGCACAATCGTTGGAATATCCTCCTTAGCAGACGTAAGCTGAATATATTTAAAACACTCCACGAAATAGTAAAAGAGCAAAAAAACACCGTATATGAAATTGAAAGGGTGACTGCCCAATGCTACAAAAGAAAACAACCATCTGATAAAATTAGTAAGATCACGGAATTAATAAAAAAGAAAACCAACATGAATTTAGAACAATTTTTGGAGTCTGCTGCCTATATAATGTATATAAGCATTAAATAATTTAGGTTTTATTCTTTTTAAAGTAATGATAAAATTCGTGTGTTATCATTTAACAGTGTAGTATTTTATTTGATTTTATTATTTTATATTCTAGCAGCTGTCCGCCCGAAGCTACGCATGCGTCGTTTTTGTTAATTGTGATTACCTATTTATTTATTTTTAAGTTTTTTTTATGAATTTTGTACATAGTGTTGAAGCTCATATTGTTTTGTGTTAAATAACAACTAAGATTAAGTTTCATTTGTTTGAGATTATTTTAACAACCACTTCCGAATTTAAAATGATGAAGATGTAAGTATTATTTTTTAAATCTTATTTTTTTAATGAATAGTCCATTTGAAATGTTATTTTTTATTGTTACAATCTTATTGAAAATTGTCATGATTTAGAAATATACTTTTGTTAAGAATTTCCATACATAAGGAAAAACTAAAATAACAAATTAGAATACAAATCAAAGGCTTATACGAGTATTATTACCTCTTATACCTACTCATATCTATATGAAAATAATAATTATAATAAAAATATTGAAATGTTATACTATTTTTGTACTTTCCTACTTACCTTTCCTTGACCCTTGTGCGTTGCTCACCTGCCGCCGCCGACGCTGCATCAGGGTGTCCACGGATACTATTTATTATCTTCCCTTTGTTTTCTGTGCTATTACGAATATTCTTACAAACTATACAGGGTGGAAGTAAAAGTCTCATTATATTTAAAATATATTTTAAAAATTCTGCTCCTTTGTTCATTACTCGTACAGTCAGCATCAAAAGTCGAATACCACATTCAGTTTTCCAAAACTACCATACACCATATCAGACTAAAGAAATTCATTTTGGAAATCTGAATATGGCCATCAACTTTTGATGCTGACCGTATCACACGCCCAGCTAGTCATGTAGCAGGAGAGGAACCGCTCTGTCGCTGTACCGATCTGTCGCTGTACCGACCTGTCGCTGTACCGATCTGTCGCTGTACCGACCTGTCGCTGTACCGACCTGTCGCTGTACCGACCTGTCGCTATACGGATCTGTCGCTATACGGATCTGTCGCTATAACGTATGTCGCAGTTATATCTGTCGCTATACCGACTCGGACTCGGGTAACTGGGAAGTTAATAAGTTAAATTTAATAGTATTACCCTCAAAACATCGCGCAGTGAGTGACAATAACAAACTATAACAAAAACTATGTCGGTAGCGTTCATGAACTTTGCCAACTACTTTTTTGCCAATCTCGGGCGAAGATGACGGACCCGGACCGAAGCTCCTTCTTGCACTTCCTTCGGCTTCACGCTGCTTCCACCGTTACCTTCAGCTGATGCAGGGTACTCAGCTACGAGTTTCTCCACATCTTCAACCGTAGAAATGCGGTGACGAGCTCCGTCAGCACCCAGCGCAAAAATTAGGCCCTCTCTGGTCCAGCAATTTTGGACGCCCAGCTTTTGACGAGCAGCCTTAAATACTGTGTGCCTGGCCTTAGTCAAGAACTCGGACATGGTCACACCACTGCCTTTGAGAGCGGTCTTTGCGAACCAGACACTATCGCGAGTACGGGCGCTTCCGAATTCCACAAGCAGCGGCCTAGGCTTGTCCCCGTCCTTGCGCCCCAGACGATGGCAGCGACTGACCATTGGATCAGTGACCTCGGGCAGCTTGAGTTTGTCTGAGGTTACTTGCAGAAAGCCAGTTATCTCCTCACTTTCAGACTTTGCCTCTTGGAGACCGTGAACCAATAGGATGTTACGTCTGGAACGCATCTCCATCCTATCACTTTCGACCGACAGCAACTCAACTTGACGCTGCAGTGTGTTCAGGGTAGACAGCACTAACCTCTGGAAGGTCTCAAATTTTGCAGCAAGAGATGAGATGGTGAGAGAAGAGCCTGTTCGGATTGTGTCTTCTGCAGTTCATCACGGAAGTCCTTCATGGTGGCTTGGATGTTAGATGCCATTGTAGCTACAGTGTCCTTGATGGTGGTGTCCATAACTATTGTTCTGTTCTAGTGAGAATTTGTAAAGGATAATGCTGCCAGCTGGTCAGTATCACATACACAACATTTGTATATAGTTTGAATAATTAAATTTACTTCAAAACTATTTTTAATTTAATTTTAAATCAGAGCAAATTTTTATGTGTGTTACTATTTTAACACCTACCGCCCAAAAAAAAGAAGGTTACATGAGTAGTAAGGATTGGGGGCTTCCGCCTCAGCCGCCCCCTCCCTCTGGTCCCACCCCCAAAAAATCTTTCTGGCCAACCCTGACAACGAAAAAAAAAAAAAAAAAAAGCTTGGTATCAAATTAGGGGTTTTACCCCCCGTTTGAGGCGATTGCACTGGGTCCCGTTGCGATATCTCGCTTCGTTTAACTTTTACATATTTGAGTCACACCAGTCCTAGATGATTACTTAATTTATTAATTGCTCGTTGAACTCGATGCTAATCACCTTTTTCGTTCAATTCCAACGTTATTTGTTAATTTGGTTGTTCGTCAGTTTCACCGTCATTTGCTAATGTGGTTAGTCATTGCTAACGATGTCGGTCGGTGTTTTCGTATCTTGTTTGGTGAGATGCTTTCTTAATGTGAATATAATGGTAAAAATTGGTATAAAATCTCTAGCTCAAAAGATTCCTTCATAAGTCGTGCTTCGAGTCTAAGTAATAGTGTCAGCTGTCTACTCCTCTTCGTGCTCTACACTCTACTCTACGCTTTGTAAGGAACATGGACGTGAGTATAAACTTTGTATTGTCTTTATGAATACTAATTATTTTTGTAACTTGCAAATTTGCTTTGTCTTTTGTGTGCTGTATTGTGGAATTAATTTGTTTTTACTGTTGTTACAGCTCGCATGCTGTATGAAAAACCAAAACGTAGATTTTGAAGAGAACACTTATAAGCAGTACTACTTCCCTCTCTCCGATGCCGAGGACGATAACTCTCTACCTCCGACTTCAAACAAAAGGACGGCTGATGAAAGTCTCGACGAGTTGTTCGACATGCCGAAGAAGAAAAAATCAAAAGTGCGATCGTCAACTGTTGGACGATCGAGGGGTGACGGAATGTCATACGTCTCTACGAATGCAGACGATGCAGCAAACGCGACACACCTCATAAAAATCGAAATTTATGATTTAAAGAAATTGGCGAGCATCGACCCAGAGGAACATTGGAAACATCCTGACGTACGAGTCAAGTACTACGTTAACAAAGCTAACAATAACCATCATCAACGAACTCGTGGACTCGTATACAGCATCGCAAAGGAAATATCAAATTCTACCGATTGTAAAAAATACACTTACAATCTCAAATAATGTTTGTGTGTCATTCATCATTTATTAACTGTTTCTAAAAGTTTTCGGTGTGACTAATGAGGTGTAGATAATTCTTATTTCAATAAGTTCAAGTGAATACTTTATTAATTACTTTAAAAGTAGGAGTATATAATAGTTCAAACAGATAGCACAGCACTAACAGTTGACAAGTGAAGCTCAAAATGCACTGTGTGAGTGTCTTCTTTGCGATGGCTGACGACGAAAACGTATTCGACGATGAATACGATGTGGAATTAGTGGACGCCTGCATAAAAGCGGAGTCTATGCAATGTCAACAAACTAATAATGGTTTGAAACGCCCTACTGAAGAAAGCATTGAAAATATTCAGAAGAGGAGACGCTTGAATGAGGCCTCTACTTCTAGCAGTTCATCAATTGAACAACGCGACTATGAGCAGTTGAGTTCTCAGTCTGATAAACTCGAAAATATCAAATTCCACCGATTGTAAAAAATATACATACAGTAAACAGAGTGTAAAGCACGAAGAGGAGAAAGTTTATAACAATAAATAAAATTCAAAAAGATTTTTACATTTTTTATTTATATCCTTTGAGTTACATCATTCTTACATATAAAAACATCTAAACATTTTTTGTAACAAAGCATCATTATAAATTGTATCTGCTTTAAACATTTGAGCGAAATTTCTTAAAGATATACCTCTATGTCTTAAATACAAAAATACTAGACAATATTCTCCACAAACAGAAGACATAATATTTTGAATCACTTTGTAATTATAAATCCACTTTTTTGTATTACGTTTAAGGAACGATAAATGATAACCCTCAGGCTTTCGCCCGAAAGTATCGAAGTATTCTCCTTCTCCATTTGAACTTATATAAATTGCTATCCAGTGTGATCCAGGCTTAGTATCAGGATCCAGATTACTAATCAAGTAAACCGGAGTTGATATGTATATTGGTAGCCGGTTAGCAGCGAACACATTGTTAGTCAAGGAATGATTCATTTTTTTCAAATAATGACTTATTTCAAAAGTATTCATTTTTTAGTTTATTAAGTTATGTCTTCTTTACATGCAATTACAAAACAATATAACTCAAAATACATTATACAAAAGTTTATATTTACGTTTTCAACTACTAAAATCTACACTTACATTTCTATTTTTATCTATTTCAATTAAATTGTCAAATTCGGCATAAACAATACAATTAATAGTTTCATTAAGAGAATTCTCAAACCTAACTTCCATCCTTACACTTCCATGTTTAATTAAATTCCAATGTGAATTAGAACTAGCACACAAGTCAGGTGTTAAGTCAAAAGCCGTCAGACAGTAGCCTTCTGGATATTTATCTTTACTTATACCATTGCCCTCATTTAAAAAGTGAATGCCCGTTCCAGTGAACAATGTATGAAACATGGTAGTATGTAACCCGCTACTAAACTGCGGTTGTAACGCTTTTGAAGGAATTTGCGTACCGTCGATATATAAACTAAACGTGTTAATTCCATAGTTATCAAAATCAAAAGGGTTTTTAGTGAAACTCCCATTGAAGGCCGTGTTGTTAACAAATCCTATGATACAACGTTTTGGTAACTGTCCTAAAAATATATTATCGAGTGTTTTACCCTGTATTCCTGAAGGTATTGTCAAAACTTTTACTTCTGCTCGAGTAATCGGGTATTTCGCAGTTGTAGTAGCTAAAACTTTTTGGTGAGCAAGTAAAACACTTGGATTAATTTTAGCTTTACGGATCAAAAGCGTTGCATCGGTAATACATACTTTAACTTTAATATCATTTGTTGCTGCCATTAGGTGAAAAGATTCTCTTGAACGAACGATTTTAACACGCATTTCAACACCATTTAACAAGAATTTATCCTGATTAAAAATATCTCCATGTAAATGTCCAATCATTTCTACCTCCTTGCTTCCTTTTATACATTTTAATCTAGCGGCGAATCCTTTGTTCTCATCATCAACATTGTTCATTTTGCCAGCTGTATCTTCATACCACATACCACAAGTAAGATGTGATTCTTTAGCAGGCGGGGCATAATTTAATAATGTTTCAATATAAGCGCGATATCCATATGTATTGTTTGGGGGAGATATAAGTTTTTGATTCAGATAAATATCTAATTGACTAAATAGTGAATGAAGCCAGTTATTCACTGGTGCAACAACCGGTGATTCAGATAGAGGTGTAAGATCTTGATTTAATATCTTAGCTTTAACATGAAGTAATGTATGTGATAAGTCAATGTAATCATCTCCAGAACCAGGAACTTGAAACTCAATTGGCCCATCATCGCTTAATGATGATATGGGCTTATAATGAATCCATTGTCCACTTTCTATACTCGTTTGAGTCGATGGTAAAGCAAATAAATCGAGTTCCGACTTAGCACACTCACATGAATTGTTGTGGATGAATGACATTTTTTTTTTATATGAATGAAAAAATATCCTGATGGTTAAGTTTTTTCTTATTATTTTTACTGATTCTTACTGTTTTCTCTTTCAATTTCTGTGTTTGAATGGTGCTTCTTAAGTTTTGCTTTCTATTTTTATACCCAGTACCACTCATAACCCTTACTACTTTGTCATCAGCTTTTCTTTTTAAATTGGAAGTGGCTTCTTTAAAACGATTTGTAACGGATTCTTCAAGAGGTCTCGCACTCACTATATCGGTTAAAAGTCCCACGCCTGCATTTAGTGCTTCTTTGCCTACTACCCTTGCACCATTTGTTAGCAGTGGTAAAACTGAACGGAACAATCCTCCTAAAAAACTTCCTATACCATGACCTCGCTGATGTGATATACCCTTATAAATGACTCCAATTCCGGTTCCTGCTTGATTAGCATAGTAGTGATGGTATGGGCAAATTCCATTATTGTGCTTTGAATACATAACTATTTTTATTTACGTATAAAATGTAGTTTGACACAGCTCGTTCCAAATTGAAATGGTATATTTTCTCCAGTGTTCGTTCTTATATCTATTTCGATTGTATCAAACTCCCTGCGCATTACAGGAATATAGTGAGGTGGTGAAAAAATATGCATCTTGTTCGAACCATATATGTATTTTACAGGATTTAATGACACTATTCTTAATAAAGGACACATCACATCTCCAACCATTTGAGGTTCTACAATATCACAATATATGAATAATTGAGTAGGTAGACCAAGATATAAATTAGCTGGAAATTTACCATGTCTTCTTGTGGCTATATTCGTATTCGGAGGAAATCCAAGCTGAAGACTCAATTTTGGAGAAAACCTCAATGAAATCAGATTATTTATGTCACCGGTTAGACTAACTAGTTTTGATAATTTGTCTTGTCTCAGTTTAAAACTTAATCTTGAGTTTAATGCTGTTATGACGTCATCTATATCCTCATAATTAGAGGCTGGTATGTGATTTTTATATTCCACTATGGATGCTTCTGAATCATTAGGAGCTATTGTGCGTGTTTTTATGTACATTATATTATTACTTTCTTGAACTGTAAACATTGTACAAGGATATTGAAATTCAACAATTCCCACACACCATTCTCCTTCTAATTTTATAGGTTTCGGTAACTTAGTAGAAAAACAAGTGGTTTTATTATTGGGAAAATATAAAGTAGAACTATTACTAAGCAAAGTTAGGTAAAAGTTTTCATTACTCATTGTTTTCTAAACTAGATGCTAAAATCCAACTATTGAATTTACTTGGATAACCTTTCCACTTCACTAGCAATTCCTTTCTGGATCCAGAATAACGAGTACGTATTATTTTATCTATTTTGTGTTCCACTGTAGGATCATACCCCACTTTTTGCAATTCTTTTTCATAGAATGTTCCGGTAATAGGCTCATTTTGCAAATCTTTTAATGTGTATACTACCCAAGGAGATCTTTCTATAATAGAAGTGATAATAAATATTTCATCACTCCAGTTTGTTTCATAACCTTTTTGAAATATGTGTTTATATTTAGTTATCCTCACGTAATCTCCAATTCTGAATTTAGGTTTTAAAGTTTTACTACATACTTTACTTCCCGTTTTATCATACATGTTTCGCCAAACTGTCATTATATTATTTATATTAACATCAGAGGGACGCATTTTTATACTCCTGTGAAAGCTATTATTATAAGAATGAATTAAATCTTGTAAAATATCAACATAGCGATATGTATTTTTGTGTGTAAAATATCGCCACATTTTCATTTTTAGGGTTCGTTGAAATCTCTCTACTATGCTAGCTTTGATATCAGGATTATTAGTTGTGTAATAATTAACATTATAACTTTTAAAAAAAGATCTTACATTTTTTGAAATAAATTCTGTACCTTTGTCAGATTGTAAATGTCTTGGAGTAGCTTTTGCTTCAGAAAATATACTTGCAAAACACTCTTTAATAGTTTCTGAATCTTTCTTTTTGATAGCTCTTGCAAATGCATACTTACTAAAAACATCAATGACACACAGAATGTATTTATAACCATCATTATATTCACTATAAGTACGCATATCACTTAAATCAGCTTGCCAAAGTTCATTAAAGTTCGAAAGTATGTATTTGTTTCTTGGAAAACGACGTTGCACCGGTTTGTGAAGTGTGTAAGTCTCTTGTTTCTGTAACCAGTCCCTTATTTCTTGTTTCGACATTTTAGTTTTCATTGCATCTGTTAGTTTGTATAAACTCCCATAGCCAGCAGGATGAGAGACATCATAATAAATATTATGGATTTCTAATAGGGGGTCCATTTTTGCCAATCTATTTTCTTTTTAGTCTTTTCTTTACTAGCCGCCTCACTTTTCAAAGGAGTAGAAAATTCAGTTTCCTCTTCAGTATCGCTGTTACTTTCAAATTTCTTCCTTTTAGCTGAATTTGTCAAAATATTTATGAAAGTTGCTCTTTTTGGATTACCAATATAACTCATAGGTACTTTAAGATCCCTTAATAAAGATGAAAACTCGGTCCATCCATTAGGTGACGATTTTTTTAAAGGTCGTATAACATCATTGAGTAGATCCACTATATTACTTTTATAAATTTCAGCATTATTTATATAAACAGTTCCTTTGTCATTCCAATAAATTTTATCTTTGTTATTTAACAAAATATTTAACAAAAGTTCACCTTTTAGTTTATATGTTTTTGGTAATAATTGAATAAGTTCTGATTTTGAATATGTATTATTTGTGAGTATTGCTTCTTCGTCCGCTGTTTTGAAGTCTTTTTTTATTACTGGCTCTTCTTTAAATCCGTTATCACTTTTATTGGTTTCAGTTTCACGTGTAGATATTATAGGAATCTCAAATGGTTTACGATCTTTTGCAATAAAATATAAATATCTCTGTAGAGTTTGTAAATAAAGAGACCATTTTTCACGATCATCAATCTTAGTATTTAAAACTTTGTTCATTTCTTCGTCCAATCGGGATAAACTTGTAGAGTTTTGGTTGGAAATGTTCTCATTTTTTAATTTCTCAATTAACTCAGGTTCAATGAGAATCATTTTTTTGGCGCTATCCATTGTAGTAAAAATTTATTTAATTAGTGAACCAAGTAGCGCACTCAAAACCGAGCCAAGTATTATAGGTAAAAAAGCACCGCCTTTTTGAATTATAAGATGTTTGCGTATTTTATGTTTTCCTTTTGATATAATTTTTCTTAAAATTTGTTTATAATCTTTTAATTTATTTTTATCTTTTTCATCGATTGGAATTTTCCCTTGTAAAACGTTGTAAATGCATTCGGATAAACAGTTTATTTCTTCTTCATTACAAGCCTTCAATAATGCTTTTCTAAACTTTGGTTTGAGTACTTTTAATGCATGAAGAAAATCTTTATGCGTGTGCACTCTTGGTGTCATTATTTTAAAATGAAAATTTTAACACTATCGATCTCATTTATACCTTTTGTTTGGTATGTAGCAGATTGTGTATTCTTCTGGAAATATATCAGTTTTAAAACGAAATTTATCTTCA
This sequence comes from Teleiodes luculella, assembly GCA_948473455.1. NCBI lineage: Eukaryota > Metazoa > Arthropoda > Insecta > Lepidoptera > Gelechiidae > Teleiodes > Teleiodes luculella. The sequence continues at coordinate 111,812 of CAOKYR010000343.1, read as the reverse complement.
GTATTCTGCTTTAAATCAATCATTAGATATCCATGTGGTTTTTTTGTTGCATCTTTATAAGCATCTTCAACAAACTTAGAATTTTCTGGTACCAATTGTCGAGCTAAATATCGAATTTGTGTTTTGTCTCTAGGATTTTTGAAGTAAATAATATAACTCGAATTTAAGGAAATATCTCGCTGTCCTTTACCTTGATGGAATAGGTTTTGTGTTATATAAAAAACACTCAAATTTCGATGATGACTTCCTTTGGTAAAAATATCTACTACACGTCCATCAGACTCTCTCATCAAATCATCAATTATTATAAGTGTTGGTACTTTTCCATCAAACATAGTCAAATCAGGAATGCCCTGATAATATTGTACTTCACTCATATTGTATAACGGTTGCATTTCATCGTAACACCACATGATTTGTTTTAAGTTTATGTTACAAATCTTAGTCATGTATTTTATGAAATTACAAACAAAATTTGATTTTCCGCAACCACTCGGACCAGCAACGATGGCAGTAAAAGGATGCTCAAAATGAAACATTTTTTTTTAATAAATATGAAAGCGTGTATTCACAGCAACTTACAATTAGGTATGTACAATAATTAAAACTAGCACTAATTTATATTATATTAACAAGCAACATTCTTTAAATAACATTACAAAATAACTAGAACTAACATTAACAAATTATTAATTCAACTAATGAGGTATTTACAATAATTAAAGCTAACACAAATTTACATCACATTGACAAATAACTTTCTTTTAGTAACATTACGAAATAACTGGTACTAAAACATTAACATATTATAAATACGTTCAACTAAACAATGAAGACCAAAGTAAATTACATATTATTTTCTTATCTTAATCTATGATGACCCCAAGCTAAGGTATCCGTAGAATTTGGTAATAAATGACGTTTTGTGTCATTGTATGATAGCGATATTTTGTTAATTTTTTGAGTAAATATTATATGTTTTATACTTCTAAATCGAAACATTTCGGAATGAAGGTTTTTTTTATCGAATAAACAAGATTTATATTGCGACATATTTAAAGATTTTGTTACGCTTTTGTTAACTCCTTTTGCCTTCGTGATAGTTCTGTTTTCCACCTTCATTGCATACATTTTGGATCGCAATCCGACAAACTCAGTAAAAATTTTCCCGTTATGTTCATCCTTAAATAATCCCAACTTCTTTTTATTTACTTGTGGGAAGTCATAAATATTATTAGTTGGATAGTCTGACGTATCAAAATATGAAATCAGATCTTCTTTTATTTCTTTATAGAAATTCTCACAAAATATCTGATATACTAAACTATCTGTATCAGTATACAATAATTTCAAATTAGAAAATTTGTTTTTCATATACTGATAATGAAAGTCATACATCAACGTTTTTGAAATATCTAAAATGCTAAAACCTAAATATATTGGTTTATTGTAAAATAATTTGGTTTTTCGAAGTTGGACAGCGACTAAATTTTCTGAGAAAATAGAAAGACTATGGAATTCAGGGCGAGCAATAACCGATTGCGCACCTAATACTTTACCACGATTTTCCCAGTGTGTTAATAATTTTATATTTACCCGTTTCTCTATATTTTCCATAGTCTTTCCAAAAATTGAATTATTCATTAATTTATAAAAATCTTTTTCAAAATCAGACTTTGCAGCTGTACGCAGTTGTGTATTTAAATCGATATATTTCTGTAACCATGGACTTTGATTAAATTTTAATACTCTATGAACTTTTTCAACACGAATACCCAACTTTTCACATTGTAAAAGATTTCTATAATGTATAACATACTTTTTTTTATTGTTTAAATTTGGTACTAATCTATATTCTTTACTATCACCAATACAGATATTTTCTGGACACAAAGGCAAGTCAGAATGATCATCATGCAAACTCTCAGGGTATTCTAAATCTACTTCTAAAATATATCCAACATCAGATGTAATTGGTACATTATAATCAACGTATGGGTCTTCCCACTCAAAACCAGATAAAGGTAAGTATTGAGACATAGCCCACCCATATAAATTATTTGCGTCTAGATATGTTAAGTAAGAAGTTGGTTCATTTTTATCAAAATTTTCCATATATGGATTATTTGCCTTACCGTAGCGATTGCTACATTGTGAAACACCTCCTCTAATACCTGATTTTACAAATGCTATTTTATCGAAATCAGTTAAAAGTTCTAGTTCGACCTGAGTGAGTTTCAACATAGCATCCCAACTAAGACCTGGAGCAGTGTAATAATGAGCGGGGTCTAAGTGATACGTTGCCATACAAACGTTTCTAAAATTTTCAAATATGTCACTTAATAGCATCACATCTGTTTTTAAATAAAGATCTGAATAGTCAGCCATAGTTCGACATTGGAAATGTGACCATACTTTTTCTGCATGTTCATAATCCTCGGTAGAAATACCAGTACCCGTTAACGAACTATAAAATCTTTCGATGGGAGGTAAGTGTGTCATATCTAGTGAATTAAAACCAGTCATATATTCATAAGGAAAAACACCTTTTCTTTTAAGCAAGCAAAAGTCGGTCTCGGAAGTGTATTCCTTTTTCGTTTCAACGAACTGGTCGTTATTAAGGTTATTAGCTAATGATTCTAGACTGCTTGATAAAAATTTAAATGAATCAATAAATCTCAGACTTACTTTTTTACCTTTAACGTAGATATTTTTGGAAAAGGAAATATATTTTTCTTTGTTTTGAGGTATAATTTGAACATCACCTTCAGCAAAATTCAATGCATGTACAATAAAATGCGCATCATAGTTGCTGAGATTATGGAGAATAATAGGTATGAACGAAGTTGTATTAGACTTCTTACTACACATTTCATGACTCACGCCTAAGAAAGCCCCGGTGTACCAGTCGTAATCAATGAAATTCTCAGAATGGAGTTCTTTCTCACATATGTAACATATAGAGGCTTCTTGAATAGTTTTATGATTTTCATCGGTTAACGGTTGAGGACACTTTTGAAAACTATTAGTTTTACATATAAGTTCAATATCTGATTGTAATTTGGTTAAAAATACTTTAGCACAATCTTTACCGGTATATGTTACATATTTAGAAAGTTTGTCATCATATGAGCATTTCACATAGTAACCAAAACTGTATACATCATGTTGTTGAACATTTGAAGTAAATGATGTAGAAGGATCATTAGAACATGATTGCACCGGTTTGAGAAATGCTTCAAAGTCTGCGTAAATCACAAAAGGGACGCGTCTTTTTTTCTCGAAACTTTCAAAATTTATTTTATCACTTGGTACATTCATACCAAGCCAATTTTTCCTATTTATATCAGCACTAGGAAGATCAGTTCGTATATGAGTGCAATCATGTTCACTATGTCTATCTAGTGCTTCTTGAGTTCTAAAATATATTAGACACCCATTACATATATAAATCGCTTCTTTGTGAGATGTGATTTGGCTTTTGACTAAACGAGATAAATTTTTTATATAACAATAATGACTCTTATTTCCATTCGTTATGTACAATAAATTAATGTGAGTCGGTTTAAGAGATTTTGTGTAATACAATGGACCTACCACAGTATTCTTTTTACTCGCTGCATTATATTCTAATCCATAAACGTTTACACTCAGATTATTTAGCTTTTCGATTTTATGTATATCTGCTAACTTTATTGGAAATGAGAGTCCATTGAAATTTAATTTATCCTCATAGTTTGAATAAGAAGATACACGATCAGAATTTTTTCTTATTGGATATAATGCAGAGAGTAACGCCCATTTAAAGCATTGATCATCGGAGTTTTTGACATTAATAACTGCATTTTTAAGTCTGATGTCTTGAGGTAAGGGTATATATGAAGAGCCGCGTAATGGATTGAATTTATTGACATTCATGTCAATGCTAATTATATTCGTCAAACTCCAACCACTATCCTTCTTTTCAAACTCACTAATTTTGTTCGAAAGAGTGACCCGTAAGTTGTCCAAAAAAATATCTAAGTTATCTGACTCATTTAAGATAAAGTTTGGAGTTTGAAAATCAAATGAAGTCGTAATATCTTTAGTCTGTTGAATAAAATTAGCATTAAGTACAAAATTAATTTTACAAGTTTTTAATGTCGAAATGCTTTCCTGTAGCAGAACTGAAAGTGTAGATTTCACAGAATTGATAAATGATTCACACGTTAGTAATTCATCCTTATTGGATAGGGATGTAACTCTATAGGTGTGAATCCTGTTTCCAAATGCACTTTCAAGTAATGTTACATTAGGTAAACTGTGATGTATGCGAAAGGCATTGTTTTTATGAGCGTTACTCCTGTTATGGTTGGCTAAGTATCTTATTTTTACAGGTATTTTACAAAACTCACATTCAATGGTTTCCTCGTATTTTTCAATAGGTTTTTGTTGATCGCCTGCTGGTGGATGGCTCTCTCGAGACGTGGAATGCTCACTCTTTTTCTGCGCGTCTTGGCTAGTTGAAGGATGTATTGTTCCTCTTCCGATTTGAAAACTGTAAATAGTTATAAAATAAATATCTATCGAGTAATGAATATAAAGATTAATGCTTGGTAAAAATTACAAATGACTTACTTGTTTTCTACTTCTTCGCAAAGATCGTAGAGGAGTTTATCAGACTGAGAACTCAACTGCTCATAGTCGCGTTGTTCAATTGATGAACTGCTAGAAGTAGAGGCCTCATTCAAGCGTCTCCTCTTCTGAATATTTTCAATGCTTTCTTCAGTAGGGCGTTTCAAACCATTATTAGTTTGTTGACATTGCATAGACTCCGCTTTTATGCAGGCGTCCACTAATTCCACATCGTATTCATCGTCGAATACGTTTTCGTCGTCAGCCATCGCAAAGAAGACACTCACACAGTGCATTTTGAGCTTCACTTGTCAACTGTTAGTGCTGTGCTATCTGTTTGAACTATTATATACTCCTACTTTTAAAGTAATTAATAAAGTATTCACTTGAACTTATTGAAATAAGAATTATCTACACCTCATTAGTCACACCGAAAACTTTTAGAAACAGTTAATAAATGATGAATGACACACAAACATTATTTGAGATTGTAAGTGTATTTTTTACAATCGGTAGAATTTGATATTTCCTTTGCGATGCTGTATACGAGTCCACGAGTTCGTTGATGATGGTTATTGTTAGCTTTGTTAACGTAGTACTTGACTCGTACGTCAGGATGTTTCCAATGTTCCTCTGGGTCGATGCTCGCCAATTTCTTTAAATCATAAATTTCGATTTTTATGAGGTGTGTCGCGTTTGCTGCATCGTCTGCATTCGTAGAGACGTATGACATTCCGTCACCCCTCGATCGTCCAACAGTTGACGATCGCACTTTTGATTTTTTCTTCTTCGGCATGTCGAACAACTCGTCGAGACTTTCATCAGCCGTCCTTTTGTTTGAAGTCGGAGGTAGAGAGTTATCGTCCTCGGCATCGGAGAGAGGGAAGTAGTACTGCTTATAAGTGTTCTCTTCAAAATCTACGTTTTGGTTTTTCATACAGCATGCGAGCTGTAACAACAGTAAAAACAAATTAATTCCACAATACAGCACACAAAAGACAAAGCAAATTTGCAAGTTACAAAAATAATTAGTATTCATAAAGACAATACAAAGTTTATACTCACGTCCATGTTCCTTACAAAGCGTAGAGTAGAGTGTAGAGCACGAAGAGGAGTAGACAGCTGACACTATTACTTAGACTCGAAGCACGACTTATGAAGGAATCTTTTGAGCTAGAGATTTTATACCAATTTTTACCATTATATTCACATTAAGAAAGCATCTCACCAAACAAGATACGAAAACACCGACCGACATCGTTAGCAATGACTAACCACATTAGCAAATGACGGTGAAACTGACGAACAACCAAATTAACAAATAACGTTGGAATTGAACGAAAAAGGTGATTAGCATCGAGTTCAACGAGCAATTAATAAATTAAGTAATCATCTAGGACTGGTGTGACTCAAATATGTAAAAGTTAAACGAAGCGAGATATCGCAACGGGACCCAGTGCAATCGCCTCAAACGGGGGGTAAAACCCCTAATTTGATACCAAGCTTTTTTTTTTTTTTTTTTTTCGTTGTCAGGGTTGGCCAGAAAGATTTTTTGGGGGTGGGACCAGAGGGAGGGGGCGGCTGAGGCGGAAGCCCCCAATCCTTACTACTTACATGGCTATTCAGGAACTAATATTGAAGTAGCAGGGAAATGTTATTTAAAAGTTAGGTATAAAAACAGTAATTTTGTATTAGAATTTAAAATTGCAAACGTAGAATCTGCACCGGTGTTAGGAAGGGACTGTTGTTCAGAAATGAATCTCATCAAACGTATATATAACATACAAAATGATAGTAAGCCAAATTTCATAAATGAATACAGAGATGTGTTTGAGGGGCTAGGTTGTCTACCAGGCACGTATAGAATACAATTGGATGCTCGTTGTAACCCCGTGGTACACGCTCCTAGAAAAATACCTATTGCTATAAAAGAAGACGTAAGGAAAAAACTAAATGAGATGGAGTCGCAAGGTGTGATATCACGAGTGGAAGGACCGACTGATAGGGTGAATAGTATAACTATAGTAAGGAAAGCTAATGGAGATTTAAGAGTATGCTTAGATCCTAGAGAATTAAATTTGTATATAAAACGGGAGTATTTCAGATTACCAACTTTAGACGAGATAGTATCAAAACTGTCAGGAGCAAAATATTTTAGTACGTTAGATGCTTCGAATGGCTTTTGGCAAGTAAAGTTAGAAGAAAAATGTACAGATATGTGTACTTTTAATACACCTTTCGGTCGGTATAAATTTCTTAGGATGCCTTATGGCATTTGTTCAGCAAGTGAAGTTTTTCATCGAAAAGTTTATGAAAATTTTGATGACTTAGAAGGAGTTTGCATGTATATCGATGATCTGTTAGTTTTCGGAAACACGAAGGCGGAGCATGATAGAAGGCTAAAAGATGTTTTAGAAAGATGTCGAAAAATTAATTTAAAATTGAACATAAGCAAATGTAAATTTGGATTAGAAGAAATTAAATACCTTGGTCACAAGATATCAAAGAATGGTTTGTCGCCCGATGATACACACATTTCAGCGATAATAAACATGCCCTCTCCAAAAAATGCAAAAGGTGTTGAAAGGCTTTTAGGTGTAGCTACTTATGTAGGTAACTTTATTCCAAATTTTTCGGCTAAAACAGAACCTTTGAGGGTACTGTTACAAAAAGATGTAGAGTGGCATTGGACGGAATTACAGGAAAAGGCCTTAGAAAATATAAAAAACAGCTTAACAAATAAACCAGTATTGCAATATTATAGTATGGAAAAACCAATAGTCATTTCAGTAGATGCAAGCAAGAGCGGTTTGGGAGCGGTGCTCTTACAAGATAATCTTCCTGTATGTTATGCGTCAAAGGCTTTAACAAAAACTGAACAAAGATATGCACAAATAGTAAAAGAGCTTTTTGCTTGTGTTTTTGCCTGTGAAAAGTTTTATTCGTACATTTACGGACGGACAGACATAATCATAGAAACAGATCATAAACCGCTTATTACTATTATAAAAAAACCAATTGTAGACGCTCCTTCTCGATTACAACGAATGTTGTTAAGATTACAGCCTTTTACATTTAAATTGATTTACAGACTTGGCAAAGAATTGGTACTTGCGGATGCGTTATCACGTGCTTATGAACCTAACTCAGTTGTTCACACGGGTTTACAGGACGAGGCAATAGAGGCAGTACGTGCAATTGTATGTGAGAATAGTTTTATTGATTCTCATTTTCAAGTGTTACAAAAAGAAACAGAGGTAGATAACGAATTGGTAGAATTAAAAAAATATATTAGAAAAGGATGGCCAGAAAATAAACAAAACATAAGTAACTTGATAAAACCGTACTGGCAGTACAGGACAGATTTAACAGAAGCATACGGATTATTGTGGAAAGGAAATCGAATAATAATACCAAACAGTTTAATATGTTTTTTTTTTCATGAGTGAATAATTATTGAATAACGATATCGAGAATAATTATTTCAAGAATAAAACAAATTCAAAAATACATTTTTAATGATTAAAATTATATTTATATTCATTTGTTTTTAATAGAAAATAGTCCGTAAAGAATATACCTGTATGTATAGAAAATTAACGTGTTCAAAAATAATCATCCACAATTTTGTTTTTCAGTTTCCGAAACAATCCCGTATGATTTACTCTTTTGTAAAGATTGCAATTTAAGGTACTGTTTAGGTACCTACAGTTTATTGATACATGTTCCAGATCATAGTTCATACGTGTTTTCTAGATATGGTAATGTGCAAGCCAACCATACATCAGAATCGCTTGAGTATGACGCTACCTATTTATTATGTGAATGCCTGAAGTACTGATTATATTTTCATAGGTACAATTCAGTACTGTTTAGGTACGGTTTTATGGCATACATCTCGTCAATTTTCAGACACCTATCAAGCGATTCTGACGCTCACGAACATATTACCATTTCAATTCGGGACGAGCTGTGTTAACATGTCATGTGATGATGAAGACTCCGCGTTAGAAGGCAGCTTTTGAGTTCGAAGACGTTTTGAAATACTGCTGTTGCTGCCTTGGCTTCGTTTTCCACCAATTTGGAATGGTACTCTACAAAGAGATAAAAAAACATAAGTTATAAAATTGGTTAAATTGGTCCTATGTGAATATTAATAAAATAAACTAGAAACAGGGACAAAATTATACTCACACAGTTTGCTTCCCTAAGTCTTGTTCCTCTGCTTCTTGACAAAATCGACAGAGTTCTTCATTGACTTCATTCTGTAGAGTTTCCATTTTTATACTTGTTCTGGTGTGCGTAAAATTTAACGAGTGAATAAATGTTGCACAAGTCGAAACGCTTATATATGGTGTGGAGTGGGGTGGCGATATTGTTTGCCCGCCTTTTTTGTTGTTTTACAATGCCTCGAGGAATGACGAGTCGCGACTTGTTGTGTCCGTGAGATTCTTGTTGGCATATAGGTAATTAGTTTATTTTGCATCTTCCTGCTTGCGTTCGATATAATATTTGCAGCAGTCCCGTTTCACGGCGAGTTGTTTTGTTATGAGATATATTATATCTCTCGCGCTTTGATAATTTTTATCATCCTCAGACTGCGCATAATACTTGACACGAACGTCTGCGTGTTTCCAATAGTTCATAGGTGAGATGTTGCGGATCTTGTTCATGTCGTAAACTTCAATTTTGACGAAATGAGATGCGCTTATGCCCTCATTTTCACTCGACGCGATATACGATACACCATCATCGCAAGCCGTCGATACACTTGAAGACTGAGTCGCGGCCCTCTTTTTCTTTTTTGGTTTTTCAAAGAATGCTTCAATGTTGTTGCTTCTTTTCGATGCCTTTTTCTTAACATCAATCACCAATGAGTCCACAGCGTCATCACCATCGGGGGAATCAGGAAAGTAGTAGCTTTTGAAGGTGTTATCTTACCTAAGGGATTCGACGTCTCCGTTTAGAACGTGGTCTTTATCGTCACAGAATTAATCGATTTAGTTATGCCAACAGCCAACTCCGTCTGTGGAAGTAAGTGAACTGTGAAATAAAGGTACACGTTATTTATAGTTTGTCGATAAATTTTGACTCATGAAAACAGGTTAACAAGTATGGTAAGATCCTAATTGAACTATTACATATTTACATTCGGCTAACGGTGGAGAGCTAGAGTCAAAACCATACCGCTAGGTACTAGTTTAATAACCATCTTAAACAACCACAGTATAGTGGTTATTTAAGATGGACAACGAAAACAACATAAAGTACACATATTATCCCACCAAAAACATACCTGTTAAAAAGGGGGCCAAGTTCCTATCGGCTAATTGTTCGCCTAAAAAAGAGTTGAAATCCAATCCAATGCCAAGTTTAGATGCACTTTAAAATCGATCATCATAATCATCTTTATCAACAGCCTGATCCACTGGTAAACATTTACCATTCCTAAGAATCGCCAATATAAGCCAAATTTGAACTTGGCAGGTTTTCGTCCAGTACGTAATACTTGACTAATTGTATAGTTAAATTTATTATTTATATAATTAAATTATCCTGTTTATTAAATTAAATTAACCTGCCAAGTTTAAATTTGGCTTATGTGGCGATTCTTAGGAATGGTAAATGTTTACCAGTGGATCAGGCTGTTGATAAAGATGATTATGATGATCGATTTTAAAGTGCATCTAAACTTGGCATTGGATTGGATTTCAACTCTTTTTTAGGCGAACAATTAGCCGATAGGAACTTGGCCCCCTTTTTAACAGGTATGTTTTTGGTGGGATTTCAATACTTTTTTTCAAGAAATCGTACCATTTTAAAGTAAAAAATAAAACTTTTTTTCCTTTTTTTTAACCTCTATAACTCGGTCCAGACTGAGGATAGCGAAATGTACCATGTACCGTTGTATTGGTGGTAGGACCTGGTACACGGTCATCAAGGTCCGGTCAGTGGTCGCGCGAAAAAAAAAGGCACCACCTTCAATACAAAAATGGGCATTGTCCTTTAAAGATCATTATCATAATACAAGTTGAGTCGTACAGAAGAATGTGGACACGACACGACCAATATGCCAAGTTGCAAGCGGCAATTATGTATGAATGTGTAAATTACATAATAAATTACGGTAAAAAATCATATCATTAAACATTTATTTACAAAAATTAAATAACATACATTATTTATAATGTCACAGAGTGCCAAAAGTAAATAAATACTTAACTTAAATTTTATTTTACTTTTTCTTTCTTTTTGTGCCACGCCCGCGTCCATTGTTAACCGTAGAAGTTAATTTGCGTTTCAGAGCAACTTTTATTGTAGGCAAATGATCTAAAATTTGATGATCTCGAGCTAAATCGGGTCGCAGAGCCCACTCCCGGTCGGGAACTTTTTTGACCCTACGTTTTTTATACGATAATTTGGGTAAATCAGGTCGAAACAGTTCCATTAGCCTATTATATTCAACAATAGCGCTTTCTTTCGCCTTGATTTGACTTGGGTCAAAATTAATTAAATGGACTCCGTTAAGATTTTTCACTCTAGATAGAGCCACGTAAACCTGACCACAGGAAAATATAGATGAGCCAATATCTATAACAGCACAGTCGAGGCTCAAACCCTGGCTTTTATGTATTGTGATGGCATAAGCCAAACATATGGGGAATTGTTCGCGATAAACATATACCTGACTGAGTATTTCAAATTTAGTTTTAACACGTTCTAAATCATAGATTAAACCATGGCTGAACTTTGTTCTGACTTTTTTCGCTTTTTTTCCTATCCTCAACATCCCACTGAATACTCTCTACCATACCGATCGATCCATTCACAAGGCCTATACTGACATCAATGTTCCTCCTTAACATGACACGAACTCCAATTTTAATCCGTATGTTTTTTTTTTTTCTAAACCCGCTGTCATGGAAGAATCTTCTTCGTGTTTTTCTAAAGTTTCACGCGCCCTTTTATTGAAATGTCTAGGGCAGTCAATCTCGTCTAATGCCGTCAGTTCGATTTCAGGCTGTGATATACTATCTAACATTGCTGAGTGCACCTACTGGGTATCTTTTTTCTGTGGCGTGCATAGATTTTTGTCATAAAATCTTCATATTAAACCTTTCTAAATAATGACAAACATCGCTACACTTGACGTAAGTGGCATGACGTCAAATTTTGTGACGGCGTTGTTTTTTTTTTTTTCTGGTTTTGGCGCTAATTTGCGATCGTAAATTTTCTTGCTTAAGCAACTTTGGAGTAGCGGGCAATATTATTTTTAATCTGTAATTTATTTATTTATTAAATTTTAGTCTATCTTTAAGTCAAGTGTTTACGTATTAAATAGTTGGTAGTTAATATAAATAAGTACACAATGTATTTCAAAATTTTTCAATAATTTATATAATGTTATACATAATACAGAAGTCTTAGTTCATCGTATTTAGCCAACCTTCATTCCTAATGTTTGCAGTATTCAAAGCTCTATTGGTCGTATTTTTTTCGACACAAGCGCTCGTTAATCTTTCTAAAACGGCCCCTTTCAATAAATTAATAATAATAAAAATTGTACGATGTGACAAGGTTATCACATTACGTCTATTTTAGGTATATATGACAATATTTTATACCCCCCGCCTCTCCTCCCCTCTCCTCATCGTATTTCATTGTATCACTGGTTCATAAATATTTTTATTAAAATTAGATACTCAATTGTGCCAACTTTCTTAAATTTCTTAATTTTTATATAATCTACATATAACACACGACTTGTGTGCCAAATTTCATAACGCTAGGACAATTGGAAGTAGCCTAAACATTTTGATTACCGGTCAGTGAGTGAGTCAGTCAGTGCCTAAATTAGCTATTTTCACAGGATCATATTTCAGGATCTACTGAAGCTATATCTATGAAATTTGGCATACTGCTTTAGTCCAAGTATATAATTACGTAGATAAAATTTTATCTCTGTACTTGCAATAGGCACTAAGCTACAGGGGGGTCAAAAGTGGGTAGAAACGGTTCGTGTAAATAGTGCACGGCATGCGCACGGTTGCTGGAACTTGGCCTGCGCACTACCGTGCGCTTAGATGAGTGATAGGTAGTTAAAGCAGGGGGGATTCACTCTTAAGAATAGGTATGACCGGCCGAAATGCCGGCCGGGCCGGCAAAAGGCAGGGCTAGCTATATCAGTCCGCGAACACTCGCCGCGCCGCCGCCGCCGCTCCGATCGATCGCTCAAATTATGACTTCAAAAAAATCAGTTTTTGGACGAAGCGACAGATGCTGCTGTTTATATGGATGCAAAAATAGAAGAAAAAAGACTGGATCGGACGTGTCTTTTTTTTAAATTCCGAAGAACAATGAAAGGTTATTTGTATTAGCCATTGTTATATTTTTCATTAAATAGTCTGCAATACATCTATACCTCCTAGTAGGTGAACATTGAAAATAAATACGTACATAATATAAGTAGGTAAGTATTTTAATGTAGGTTCATTAAAGAGCAAGCTAAGCAGAACATTAGACTTTACGTCGTTCTTATGTCTGTTGAATAATGGAGAGAATCGCGGGCCGCGTGTTTACTTGACCGTAAAGAGAGGAATTATTGTATTATACATTGAGCGAATGGTATTAATAAGGATGAAAGAATTAAGTACCTAACCAATAAACTAACTCAGTTATTATTATTTGTTTATAAGTAGGAACTTATTTATTACTGGCTATTATTCTTATTGTACAGTCAAGAGCACGCTAAGCTGACTATTCCGGACTTTGCACCGTTGTTGTTCTAATGTCCGTTAAGTACTTAATTACCTAACGAAAAGAGACGCGATGCGCGTGTTCAGCTTGGCCTGCTATTGGCGGCACTACCTACCTAAGTACAATACCTACCTACCGTACCGTACTTACCTATCTACCTAACTTTTTTTAATAAAAAACCTACAGTAACATTATGTCGTATTTTCACAAACTACAGTACCTACCGACGAGTAAATATAGCGTATGCAAACATTAAATAGTAGTAGCATTGGTTTATTTGAATTTGTTTTGTTCGAGCAAAAGGTTAAAGGTTAATAATCAGATGTTTTATTTTCTCAAAGACGACAGCCCTAAAGGTGTTTGTAGAGTGGCGCGATACGCGAGAGAAAGAGATGCAGCAACATCGTCTTATCGGCTAGCGCCGTGCGATCTGAGTTGCACTTTATTGTAACGGAGGTAGGCTTGCTATTTATTTGAATTATGTCGCCTAGTGCATCTTCTGTAGGGACTACTATTTGGTATTCTGTGGTTAAAGTTACTTACATCCATAGTTGAATTGGAGGAGATCTTCCGACCGCTGCGCTGGTTGCTTCAATGTCACTCACAAACTGAATAGGTTGAGCTAAGTAGGGTTCGCTTTTATAACACTGCTCTAGCAGTCTTAGGGTGGTCGCAGTGGGGAATACATGTCACGACAAGTTGAATGCATTGTGAATTCAGCACAATAAACCAGTCCCTTACATCATCAGGTAAAAATTTGTATTCATAAAAACAACGGTGTCCCTTCACATCAATGGTACGAACGTGTCGCAACTCGATCAACTTTCGAAATCAGGTGCATTTTTAGAGGACGAAAACAAAGCAATAAATCAGTCCCTTACACGTTACACCATCATAAAAAAATGTCTTCATAAAGATAAATGTTCGCGGACCTATTCAAACTAGCTTACAATAAATAGTTCTTTTATATTCAGTCGACGCGACAGGATAAAATTTTCAAAAGGATGACAAAACGTTATGCAATAAAGAAAAAAACAAACTTGTAAACTGATATTGTGCAAGTCGAGAATAAAGGCTTTTTACAATTGGAGAAAGAGTTAAGAGTTGGCGTCCGCTCATAAAGACAATGCTGCCGCTTCACGTCAATAGCCACCATAAACTTGCCCTATTAGATTTAGCAAAGGAATACACAATTTTAAAGGGATGGCAAAAAAAGAAACTTATATTGCACAAGTATGTACAAAGACATTAATACAATTGAAAAAAGAGATGTGAGTTAGTGGCCGTTTTGGTTATATAAACGAGATAGTCACGAAAACAGCCTATTGGAATACGATAAGCTGGTCTAAATTACACGAAAATCAGGCTCCGCGGGTTGAGTTTGATTCGCACCCTAATTAATAATACTCTAATGAAAAACCCCCTCAATAAAGGCTGGGTTAGGTTAGGTTAGACTTATGTTATGAAGACGTGGTAGATGAAGCCGCGCTAGGTTTAAAATCAACAAAATCAGACTCCCGCGGGATGAGTTTGATTCATGCCTTAATTAATAATCCGCTAATTAATTAGCTCGCTAATAAAAAGCTAGGTTAAGTTTGGTTAGGTTCAGTTAGGTTAGGTTCAGTTAGGTTAGGTTGGGTTAGGTTATGTTATAAATCCCCCCCGATGGTTGCTCGCCTTGTCGTGGCGGGGGGGCTCTAGTAACCGTGGATTGGTCACCCACGGTGAAGCGAAGAGGCAACCAGGGCCGGCCTGCGGCTGGCCCGAGGAGGGCGCTCCCAGCGGACTGAAAAGCCCACTGCGGACGCGCATGGAGGTGGGACCGCAGAAGAAGAGGAGTGCCGGTATTACGGTGCGCCGTTCTCCCTATCTTCTGCGGCCGAGGCGAGATCGCGGGGGGTGGGGAGGGATCGTCTCTCTATCCCCTGCGAGCTGGCGTGGCCGTTCCTTGGGAACGGCACTGGTGGGGCCGCAGAGGAGGAGGCATGCCGGTATAACGGTGCGCCGCTTGCCCTATCCTCTGCGGCCGAGGTGTGGTCGGTGGCAGAGCCACAGACCTGATCTGCCACATGGCCTCCCAGTAGCAGACTCTCGATGGAGTCTGCTACAATACTGGTGGAGTGGAGGCCGAGGAGGAGGGTGTGATCTGCGTCGTGTTCCTCGCAGATCACGCCGTGTAGGAGATCGGGGTGGGAGGAGCTCGTGGTTGATGGAAGGAGCGATCAGCCGCGGGCTCCTCCCACCCCGAGAACAACTGGAGGGTTCGCGCGAGCGGACAGCACCGGCGGGTTCGCGGAAGAATGCGAAAGCGTACCCGTGTTCCCGCCCTAATGGTGCCAGGTGGAACACCGCGGGGTTTAGTGGGTATACCCCGTCCTTCTCAGGGCGGAGCAGTGCCCTTTTCAGGGCACCGGGAGTCCCACACATCGTGCGTAACGCATTCCCCGCGTCAAAAAAAAAAAGGTTATGTTATAAATACGTGATTGATAAGGCCGCGCCAGGTCAGAATCCAATAAGAACAAGCCTCCGCGGCTTGATTTTGATTCGCGCCCTAATTAATAATCTGCTTATTAATCAACTCGCTAATCAAGGCTAGGTTAGGTTAGGTTACATTTATGTTAAAAAGACATAGTAGTTATGGCCGCAGAAGTAATAGAGGCGGGATCGGACAGCTAGTGCGCGTGAAATAATAGTGCTGCGATTGGTGCTTAACAATGTTGCACCCCCATTTATGTGTGTACCTAAATCGCTTTCGATAACATGTTCATAATATGTAATAGGTGACAAATACATCGGTAACATACACGCTAAGTAATGCTGCGTTCGAGAGCGTGCAGCAATTGCGCAAGTGAGAGTGATATCAAAAATCCGATTCCCGGGTAACAAAAGCGAACCCCAATTAAGGGACAATAGCCAGGTAGCCGACCCTTTCCATTGTCTGTATTTCATGAGCATATGCATTTTATATCTCGGAAACCGTGTGTGATAGAGAGCTGGGAGTCGGTGCTATCGTCTTAGATGGGGGGCAATACCCCTAGTTTGATATCAAACAACCTTTTTTTTTCTAACCCGCGATTTGCCAAATCCGCCAAAATTGGCTCAAAATCAGAGATCGAGAAACGTGGCTCGGCGAGAGTGATCCAGAACCCACACATCCCTACTACTCCCATACCTCTGTGAGAGCAAATTTGAGCGCACGAAGCGCGATTGGGGGAGGATTTCGTCGTTTTACGTGTCTCTCTAGCTCGTCCCAAGCATTCTCGATTGGGTTGATATCCGGGCTGCGCGCTGGCCACTCCATACGAGTAATGTTCATATCTTGTAGGTATTAATTCACAATCAAAACTGTATGAGGTCGGGCAATGTCATGCATAAAAATAGCATCCTCACCCAAATTCACCATAAATGGCCCAACGTTAAGGATTTCTTCCACATATCTTACGCTAGTTAAAGAGCCGTTTTCAATGAACGAACACCAGTTCTGTGCGACTCTCAAATGAAGTTCCGGCCCACACATGTACAGATCCACCACCGTAGGCTACTTTTTGTTGTATGCATGCTTGCTAGACTCTTTTCCCAGGCCTTCTATATACTCTGTGTCTTCCATCGTGCTTGTAGAGCATAAATTTTGAGTCGGAGAACATAATTTTCGATTCGACCAATCTTAAATAGTCCAATTTTAATTATAGTACTTTTGTGAGGGAGCTAGAGCAGCATCTTCGGAAAGCTACTCGTGACCCCCGTGGCGAATCGTTCCTGCGACAGCACATCTCACTGGCGATACAGCGTGGAAACGCCGCCAGTGTGATGGGGACATTCCCGTCGGGCACGATTTGGGGCGGTTTATTAGAAAACTATTGATATTTTGTTTGACTTTTTTGTTTTGTGTTGTTTTACCTTAACTTTTCTTCGACATGTATAAAATAAAGGTGCTGGGCATATCTTAGTCTAAAAATACGGTGACCACGCTCCAGTTTAGGGCCATTTGTCTGAGGGTCACAGGTCTGAGTAGTTTCAGGTTAGCTTCAGCAAGTCGTCGTCTTACTGTCCATGCGCATGCACTTCCTCCGAGGCGTCGAAACTTATTTGTAAGTTCAGTTCCTGTAAGTTCAGTTCCTGTGAGAAAGCGATTACGAAGCATGGTGTTCTCCAAGTATTGATGTTCTCGTGTTGTAGTACACCTAGTTCTGCTTGTTCCTGTTCTAAATAAGTTAGAACCAGTTTCCAAGTAACGTAGAACTCTTTGTACTGTTGACAGTGACACACCGACAGTCCTGGTTGTATCGCGCTGACTCAGGCCGGTTTCCAGCATTGTGAGGATTCTGGTGCATTCTTCAGGTGTATGCGAACGAGGGAACTTTTTATGTTTAGAAGGAACCAATTTTTGGTAGTTAAGCCGATTTTTTATTTTGATATTTCTTTGGAAAACGGGTATGTAGTGCCAATGCCAAGTGATAGCTGTGTGCAAGTGATCTGAAAAAGTTTCAAATAGGTACCTATGTGCGCGATTTAATATTTACCACAGAATACCTAATAGTAGTCCCTATATTTACTATAAAAAATATGATAATTGTCTTGATTATACAACAAAAAAATTTTAACGCTTAAGTGTTTTTACTTCCAGGCAGCAATGTTCTGTTTTATATACTTGGCACTTCAATTTAATTAATTCTGTTAAAAATATTTTGTATTTGAATCCGTGAAATAAAATTATTAAGTAACTAGTTAATCACTCTCTAAAAGTCTTGTACTTTTACGAATCTTTCCTTTTACCATTTTGGCTCGGATAAACAAACCATGTTTTTTAACTAGACTTTTGATTGAGGATAAATAGTTAAAATACCTTTTAATTTTACCTACTAAATTTCTATATTATTTATTTAAAAATACGACTATAATGTAAAAATAAAAGTACGAGTAAGATTGATGATCTTGATAGAATGCCAAAGCCATGTCAATTGTTTTTTGCTTATGCTGTTTTATTTCTATAAATAATGTTATAAGCAATAAACATAATATTGTTTCATTTGAATTTAAGTTATTAAAGTTTAACGCGTTAATTCACTAGGTATGGTAGTTTTGTTTAATAGTCCGGTTCGCTCCAGTACTAAATGAAAAAAATCTATCTGTCATTCCTGTAAATGGCAACGACTCATACCGTTGGATTCATCTTATTGTCCTGCACCCGTAACATGCAGTGCAATGATAAAAGTTTGTCACGCGAGAAACCCGCCATATTGAAATATCCTCCAATACGATAAGAGAATACGCACGACAAAATTATGTCTGTCACACGTGGACCAGGCATGTTAGAGGGGCTGAACGTGGAACTGTCGGTCGTCAAGTTCTAAAGTGGTGGAGGGAGGAGGGGAGGGGTAATCAAAGTTGGCGAATTTGTACTTTTGTTTTTACGCTGTAATTTGAAAACTAGTGGACCGATTTCTTTGTTACTGGTATTATTTGAAAGTGTATAATATTACCTAAAAGACGTTTTTATACATCGAATACGCCAATTCGGCGGTTACCGCGCAATAATACGAAACATTGAAAAAAGAAATTTTGTATAAATAATATCACAGAAAACGCTAAATCTATAACGTTTTCGTGGAAATAATGTTTACTACTTTAATTCTAAAATAAATTACCTAATCAAAAAGGTAACAATAATTACTTTACCTATGATTTATGGTGCCTGAGCTAGAGCTAATTCACGAAACGTAGTCGTAGGATCACAATACTACGAGTACGCAAATATAAGTAAATGAATGAGAAGAGATGGGTAAGTAATCACCATATTATATTTATATATTTCAAGCTTACATTTTTCAAATAATACCTTGAAAAAAGACTACGTCGAAATAAAGAGGATAATTGTTTTTCACTATTAGTAGTTTTGAATTTGCCTGTAGCATCTGACCCAAGGTACGTGACAAGATAAAACTTTTGTCAGGGGTAGATATTATTAATACCTACCCATGATAAAAAAATAAAAGAAATCTACGTCGAAATAACCCGGGAAATTTTTTTTTAGGTTTTCACTATAGTATTTTTGACTTTCCCTGTAGCATCTGACCCAAGGTACCTGACGAGATTAAACTTATGTCAGGTGATAGATTTTAGTAATCCCTTTCCATGATAAAAAAATAAATGAAATTTACGTCGAAATGACACGGAAATCAATGTTTTAGTTTTCACTATAATTGTTTTAACTTTGCCTGTAGCACCTGACTCAAGGTACCTGACGGGATAAAACCTACATCAGAAGATAAATATCTGTAACACCTACCTATGATAAAGAAATAAAATAAATTTACGTCGACATAACGCGGAAAACAATCTTTTAGCTTTTCACTATAGTAGTTTTGACTTTGCCTGTAGCACCTGACCCGAGGTACCTGACAGAATAAAAACTATGTCAGGGGATAGATATTGGTAATATCTACCCATGATATAAAAATAAAAGAAATTTAAATCGAAAAAAAATAATAATAATAAAAAAATTATGTTTATTTCAGACAATTCAGTACATACAATTACATGTTAGTATAGTTTATTTGTAACAATTAACGCGGAAAACAATTTTTTATTGCATACTCGTAGTATATTGACCTGCGACTACGTTTAGTTAATTAACTCTAGCTCAGGCACCATAAATCCTTTATAATAGTAATTATTGTTACCTTTTTGATTACTTGTTGTTTCCTTTACTATTATTACTACTACTACACTTAGGCCCACTGCTGGACCAATGGTAATGCCTCTCTTGTAGCGAAGTGTTGCTATATCGCTTAGAAGTTCATCAGGGAATCGGGGATTGCAGTTGTTATTAAAGAAAGCTCTAACGGGTTGGATGGCGAATTCAAATTATTTCTTTACAGACTATTATTGGCATTAAAAAACATAAATTTGCATTTAATTCATACATAGGTAGGTCAATTACGTACACGTTCAGCACTGGAAATGGTGTGGCCGTCTTGTCCATAAACCAAATCTTTAGCACGACCCTAGACATGGAAGCCTAGTCAAATGGCGTCAGGTCCGGTGACCGTGGTGGCAAGGCAATGACAGGCCCGCTACCGGCCCTGGCACTGCTCGTCCAGTTCGGAGCGGACTTGCCGCGTGTAGTGCGCTGGTGCTCCATGGTGCTGGTAGAACAGCCAGCGGCGCAGCCTGACTGGCACGGCGGCGAGCAGCTCCGGCAGCTCCTCACGCAGATGCCGCAGCTAGGTGGCCATCGGTGACAATTTTCGCGGTTGACGCGAGTAATTTTTAATAGGAATAGCGCTAACATAAAATAGCGATTGTAAACTGACGGCGGCGTTTCTAATCTGTGAAATCATCGTTTCGACGTCACATTAGTTTTTCCAAATAAACGGCACAACAGCCAGTTCTAATACAAAGGAGTTGCATTTCCAACAATGCAAACTCTACAGTAAGTAAGTACCTACGTAAAAATAAATCTCACCAAAAACATAAAAAAGCGGCCAAGTGCGAGTCGGAATCGCCCATGAAGGGTTCCATAGCAGCCAGTAACATAGTATAAAAGTTTTTGTAGTTCGTTGTGACTTTGATCGATGTTTTAATAATAGTGAAAGGTAAATTGTGGTTTACGATTTATGACGTATTAAAAAAAAACTACTTACTAGATCTCGTTCAAACCAATTTTCGTTGGAAGTTTTCATTGTAATGCACATCATATATATTTTTAAGATTTATCATTCTCTTATTTTAGAAGTTAGAGGGGGGGGGACACACATTTTTCCACTTTGGAAGCGTGTCTCGCGCAAACTATACAGTTTAGAAAAAAATGTTATTAGGAACCTAAACATCATTTTTGAAGACCTATCCATAGATACCCCACACGATACGATAATACACTATAATACGATAATACACAGCCAGCAAAGCATGGCCGACAATTGAATGCCAAACATGCATTGCGGTTACGGAGTCGTATAGTCCTTGCCGTGCATTATTGGACGGGTTTGTTAGACACGGTCCAATATTGTATAGACAATATTTATATTTATATTTATTTATTTTTTTGTTGCTACATGGAGTGTCCGGATGATTCAAGGATGTTATAGTAGCTATGAAATACTATGTCTCCATAAAGAAATCCTACAAAAACAGCAATTATTCGAAAAAAGTGGGCTAAGTTGGCATATTTCACGGTATTGCTAGAAATAGTTAGTTGGAGCAATAGTAAATATTATCATCCCTTTGTTGGTGGGCAGCTATAGCATCACTACAACATGGTATAAAACAAAGTCGCTTTCTCTGTCCCTATGTCCCTATGTATGCTTAAATCTTTAAAACTACGTAACGGATTTTGATGCGGTTTTTTTAATAGAGTGATTCCAGAGGAAGGTTTATATGTTTAGTACATATACCTGCATACATGCATAATATACTTAAGGATAAACCACAATAACCATTTTCCCGTGCGGAGCCGGGGCGGGTCGCTAGTTAATGATAAATCGATGCTCACAAATCTACGTGTCTTCTTACCTTTTCGATTCCGTACATCAATAACTGTGTAAAGATAGTCAAAATTATGTACACAGCGTACTCCGTTTCTCTGTTGATTAGTCCCAGTAAAGTTCGATATATGTGTCCTTCCTTACCACAATTGGTAAATACAGTTTTTTTTGAAGATATTGGTCTTAAGCTATAGTAACTCATAATAAACATGAAAATTATTATTATTATTGGTGCCAGAATCGCCTGAAAACAGACGTAACATCTTACATACTCTGTAGAACAAACAAAGTCTAGGCCTAAGATAAAGACGTAAGATTTTGAAATACCCTAGAGGCCAGGCGCGGCTTACGCGGCGTGTTTCCAAACTTACCCCCAGGCCACGTGTGCATGTGGATTGAGGGCCCATTTTTTAATGTATGTATGTGTGGACTGAGAGCCCATTTTTATTTTTGAGGATTTTTGCAGTTTAACTAACAACAGTCCTTAGTAAAAGGTGTGGAAATATTTGTAAAACGAATATTAGACATAGTTCAAAAGATATGTCGTCTTAAGTGGGTCCCTCAGTTCACACACATGAGCTCCCAAATCTAGATGTATAATGAGTTTACCAACAAATTTTGGTTACAGACCTTTAGTAAAACATTAATAAAATCATCTACACAACATTAAAAAACGTAATGTGAATAGATAATAAAAAATTACAAACGCCTTTCTGTGGTCCCTGAGGGCCCACATAAATTTATCTCATAATTAATAGATTATAACATGAACATTAAATATTCTTATGCCAATCTTTAGTAAAAATTACAAGAAAAAAACTAGCACTAAAGAAAGATCACAAACAGTGGTAAATATTGTGAATTTTACGTTTTTGTTGGTGGTCCCTCAGTTCACACACTATGCAAATGCTAATTATTTAAAATATAATTAAATACAACATTTACAAACATGTGGAGCCTTTCAGTGTTTAGTAAATTTTGTATATTATCGATCTGTATTTATCTTGTCACTGGTTTTAATGTTTTTTTACCAAAATTTTACACATTAGGTTTTCCGTACTATTAGGGTGTCCATGCAATCAAGACATAATATTGATTCAAGAAAAATTATCATTCAGATTTTCGGTACCTATAAGTTGTTTAGAGGAAGCAATTGTTTTTGATGAAGAAACAAGAGAATGCCTGTATTGTAAATTTTAAACATGAGGTGTCAGAATTTATATTCTTTGATTTAAACGGTACTAATGAACAGTTTTTGTGTGACATCCCTCGTTCAATTATAGTTAAAGGCAAAAATTATTAACGTATTAGAGCAATCGAATTTGTCCCTCCCCTACTTGACGGCGGCATTGACCATTACAAATGCCACTCGTTAGTAGGTAAATGAAAAATTTCAGTGTTACGATTATAACTATAGTAGAATTTCTGAAAGCAGTAAGGAGAAAATGTTTTTGCATGTCATTTTATATGGTCTCATTGATGCCAATCCACAGACCGAACAACAATAAGTCATAATTATTTCAATTTAATTTCCATTTACCGGACCGATCGTTGTGGAGATCTTTGGGGGAGGCCTTTGTCCAGCAGTGGACGTCAACTGGCTGAAATGATGATGATGATGATGATGATGATAAATTTCCATTTTGTATTACGATTTTAGCTTATAAATAATGTAACCTATCACTAATTGTAGAATACTTTTATTAAGTAATAAAAGAAATTAAAAATAAATGAACATTGCTTTTCTTAAAGTGTGGACACCCTGTACCAGAGTTAGTATGAGGATCTATAAAAAATTAAAATTACAAAAAAGAACAATAAAACAAGTGACAAGATAAAGACAGATCGATAATAAACAAAATTTACTAAGCACTGAAAGGCTCCACATGTTTGTAATTATTGTATTTAATTATATTTTAAATAATTAGCATTTGTATAGTGTGTGAACTGAGGGACCACCAACAAAAACGTAAAATTCACAATATTTACCACTGTTTGTGATCTTTCTTTAGTTCTAGTTTTTTTCTTGTAAATTTTACTGAAGATTGGCATAAGAATATTTAATGTTCATTGAGATAAAATGTGGGCCCTCAGGGACCACAGAAAGGCGTTTGTATTTTTTTATTATCTATTCACATTACGTTTTTTAATGTTGTGTAGATGATTATTAATGTTTTACTAAAGGTCTGTAACCAAAATTTGTTGGTAAACTCATTATACATCTAGATTTGGGAGCTCATGTGTGTGAACTGAGGGACCCACTTAAGACGACATATCTTTTGAACTATGTCTTTACAAACTCTAATATTCGTTTTACAAATATTTCCACACCTTTTACTAAGGACTTTTGTTAGTTAAACTGCAAAAATCCTCAAAAATAAAAATTGGCTCTTAGTCCACACATACATATTTTTTAAAAGTTTACAAAACGATTTGAGATTTATAGGGGATTTAATAAAGAATAGTAAAAACATGAAGCACAGGGTCACGAATTTCTTAAACATAAATTGGAACTGTGGTGATTAAATAGCTTGGGCTCTCAATCCAGATGCTCGGCTAAAATGGCATAGTTCAAATCTCAAAAAGTACTACCTCTGGGTTTATAATTTTTATTTCAGCATTTAGTTAGGAATTTCTTAAATATGTATATAAATTCTTAAAATTGTATAATATGATTTACATATTAATATTACGATTTATCTTGGGCCCTCAATCCAGATATGTCTGGACTGAGAGCCCAATATTTGACTTGCAAAACATTAATTTATATAAAGAAATACATAAATATGACTTCAATATGTTATATTTAGACACCTATGTGAATTTCTAAAAGATAAATAATGACACAAAAGTAAATTGTTAAAAAGTAAATGACGATCGAAAATAATCGAAATTTACAAAAACGTCTGAACTGAGAGCCCAATATTTTCGGCTTTATCGACTAGGCTCAACCCATGAAGGAAGAAAAAATTTTACGCGCGTGGAATTTTTTTTCCTTCATGGCTCAACCTCATAGATTACCACTAATTAGAATACATTCTTTTAGAAATTTTAAACTAAAATATTTTAAATAATCCGTTCTTCTAAATATCATACTTTAAGAGAAAATCGGTTTTCAATTTTTTATATGAGAAAAAATTGTATTGTATTAAATCCCGTGTGCATCTGGATTGAGGGCCCATTTTTTTAAAGTTTACAAAACGATTTGAGATTTATAGGGGATTTAATAAAGAATAGTAAAAACATGAAGCACAGGGTCACGAATTTCTAAAACATAAATTGGAACTGTGGTGATTAAATAGCTTGGGCTCTCAATCCAGATGCTCGGCTAAAATGGCATATTTCAAATCTCATAAAGTACAACCTCTGGGTTTATAATTTTCATTTCAGCATTTAGTTAAGAATTTCTAAAATATGTATATAAATTCTTATTATTTACATATTAATATTACGATTTATCTTGGGCCCTCAATCCAGACATATCTGGATTGAGGGCCCAATATTTGACTTGCAAAACATTAATTTATATAAAGAAATACATAAATATGACTTCAATATGTTATATTTAGACACCTATGTGAATTCCTAAAAGATAAATAATGACACAAAAGTTAATTGTTTAAAAGTAAATGACGATCGAAAATAATCGAAATTTACCAAAACGTCTGAACTGAGAGCCCAATATTTTCGGCTTTATCGACTAGGCTCACCCTCATAGATCACCAGTAATTAGAATACGTTCTTTTAGAAAATTTAAACTAAAAGATTATAAATAATCCGTTCTTCTAAATTGCATACTTTAAGAGAAAATCGGTTTTCAATTTTTTATATGAGAAAAAATTGTAGGGTGGATATGATTTTGTTACTTTTTCGGACAGAAAGTCTTACCCTTGCAGATAATAGCATTATTTATTTTCATAAATTAAACACGGTTGGTAACATAAAAAAAACTATATACTCCACTGAAAGGGACAGTAAAAATACACATATAATACAAGCTTAAGAAACAGTTTCGTTCAGAGAAGCAAGTAAAAGATATTGTTATTTTCAGTTTTGACTACACCCCAGATATTTAATGGCTTGGGTTTTTTTATGCTTATAACTTTTTTAAATATAACTTACTTTTATTTTAGACTAGCGACCCGCCCCGGCTTCGCACGGGAAAATGGTTATTGTGGGTTATTCTTAAGTATATTATGCATGTATTATACATATAAACCTTCCTCTTGAATCACTCTATCTATTAAAAAAACCGCATCAAAATCCGTTGAGTAGTTTTAAAGATTTAAGCATACATAGGGACATAGGGACGGAGAAAGCGACTTTGAAACTGTCCAATTAGAATCCGATTCACAGATAAGTACTTAATTAAATCAAAGATCATTAAAATCCGTGCAGCCGTTCCCGAGTTACAAAATATTGTAAATAACACGACTTTGTTTTATATGTACCTACAGATCACCTACAATTTTATCAAGATTGACTGTAATGGCCTTTTTTCTTTACATCGGGTGCGTAGGAAAAACAGATGACTTGAAATGATATTCGTTAAATGAAAATAGGCAATATTAATGTGATCTAGGTACCTACTTACTTACGTTGACAACAAATCGCTGCACATAAATCACAATTGCTTATGACAGATCGAGCAACAAATATTTACTTAGTCGTTTAAAAAATACCTTGTATGAGAGTACATACTTCAGTGGCTGCCCATCCGCCACCGAAGGAACTGTCACATACTTTTTCTTCTATATTCTGTTCTCTTCAACCCCAATTCTCCTTCTTATCTCAAAGATATTTTCGTTTTTCGCTCAGTGCCGTAATCTTCGTTCGTGTAAAAGACTGTTAATTAACATGCCCCTTCATTCTACAAAATTTTACTCCATGCAACTCATGTTTATGGAATGATCTTCCTGAGTCGGCCAGGCGAGCCCCTTCACCCGAGTTCTTTAAAATGCGCGTTATAGCGCACTATTCATAGCTATTTGTGTAAAGTATTATTATTTTTTAAGTATTTTATTTAATGTTGGTTAAGTTGAATTTTAGTTTATTTCAATCTACTCTGTATAAAACACCAAACCAACCCGCATAACGTTTACCTACGCTATTTTCATACCCAAAAGTTTCCTGGTAGAAATTGCTACCTCAGCAATAAGGCCGCCTTTTGACTCTTCTGTTTTGTTCTGTTTTTCTGTATATGTGTTGTGTTTCTGTTTGGTGTCAATAAAGTATATTTTTGTATTATATTGTACATACGGATTAGTCTCCAAAAAAGCACGAAATCATATCCACCCTACAATTTTTTCTCATATAAAAAATTGAAAACCGATTTTCTCTTAAAGTATGCAATTTAGAAGAACGGATTATTTATAATCTTTTAGTTTAAATTTTCTAAAAGAACGTATTCTAATTACTGGTGATCTATGAGGGTGAGCCTAGTCGATAAAGCCGAAAATATTGGGCTCTCAGTTCAGACGTTTTGGTAAATTTCGATTATTTTCGATCGTCATTTACTTTTAAACAATTAACTTTTGTGTCATTATTTATCTTTTAGGAATTCACATAGGTGTCTAAATATAACATATTGAAGTCATATTTATGTATTTCTTTATATAAATTAATGTTTTGCAAGTCAAATATTGGGCCCTCAGTCCAGACATATCTGGATTGAGGGCCCAAGATAAATCGTAATATTAATATGTAAATCATATTATACAAATTTAAGAATTTATATACATATTTTAGAAATTCTTAACTAAATGCTGAAATGAAAATTATAAACCCAGAGGTTTTACTTTTTGAGATTTGAAATATGCCATTTTAGCCGAGCATCTGTATAGAGAGCCCAAGCTATTTAATCACCACAGTTCCAATTTATGTTTTAGAAATTCGTGACTCTGTGCTTCATGTTTTTACTATTCTTTATTAAATCCCCTATAAATCTCAAATCGTTTTGTAAACTTTTAAAAAATGGGCCCTCAATCCAGATGCACACTTAAATCCCCTATAAATCTCAAATCGTTTTGTAAACTTAATTAAAAAATGGGCCCTCAATCCAGATGCACACCCAGGCCACAGCTTCGCGCGGCGGCGGCGGCGGCGGCGGCGGCGACCCCACGACCAGCGAAGAGCGATGTAAACAAACGTAGGCAATTTGTATGAAGTTGTCTACAGCTAGTAGCGGCAGCGGCGACGGCGGCGAGACGAGCATCGAGCGACTAGCGAAGGGGGTGGGAGGGGCGTGCGGCGGCGGCGGCTGTGGGTGAATGCGGCATAGCGTCTACAGGCCGTCCAATACCTTTCCGTTAGTGGCTTCATGAAGGAAGCATCCAACCAAACGCTACTTTGATGAAGGCCCTTCCCATCCCAATCCGTATGTTGTTAAATATACGGGCTATTTCCCGCACCCCACTTCGCGGTTCCGCCGCCGCCGTCCCAAACATATCCTTTCCGAAAGTGACGACGAAATCACATATGCAGTTAAAGCAGCCAAAGAATTTAGATTGAAAATGAAAATGAAATATGTTTTATTCGCAGTAAGATTTTACAATCACTTTTCGACATCGAGGCGGGTTCACAATTGGCTGTCTTCTGTGGAGAAGAACCCGCTGGAAGAAACTCTACAGGCGTTGCATCTTTTCAAAAAATATTTTACAAAATTATCATTTTATACAATTTGTTTAATTAATATATAACAAAGAGTGCAAACGATAATATGCAATTAGCGGAAGGCAACCAGTCAAAGTAGAAAAAACTAAACTATATAACCAATAAAACAACCATATTAGAGGGAACTCAACGACCCGGCCCACACGCCACCGCAAGTCAGGACACTTTAGTGAGCATGACTACTCAGTCAGCCAGATGTTGTCACGACAATCTAATTAATGGCTTCCCAATTGCATAGTCGATTCGCACTACAATGTTGCACAATTACGTAGTTTTTACAAACAAATTTTATTAAGCACTGTTTTTCCCGTGTCGAGCTGGAGTATCCACACACCAAGCTTTCTTATCGTTTAAATATTCATCCAATCCATAGTACGCTTTCTTACATAGATATTTTTTCACGTGGCATTTAAACCTTTTTTCTGGAAGATTCACAATATCTTCAGGTATCTTATTATAGTAGCGTACACAGAGCCCCACAAAAGAAGTACTGACTTTAGCCAATCTATGGTTATCACGAGCTAGTTTATTTCTATTTCTAGTATTTCGATTGTGAATATCAGAATTCTTTTTAAATTCGTGAATATTTTTCCTAACGTACATAATATTTGCATAAATATATTGACATGGAACTGTCAAGATGTCTATTTCTTTAAACAGTTATCTAAGTGATTCCCGACAGCGAAGTTAGTATATTGCTCTAATGGCTCTTTTCTGCAAAATAAAGCCTGTGTTAATATCGGAAGCCCTGCCCCATATCAAGATACCATAAAGGAGTCTACACACCAAAGCCGCCGGCCCGGCGGCATAGCCCGGCGGGCACGGCCGGCGGCCTCATTTTGAACAGAACTCGAACAAAAAGAGGCCGCCGGCCCATGTCGGCGGGCTATGCCGCCGGGCCGGCGGCTTTGGTGTGTAGACTCCTTTAGACATTATACTGTAAAAGTAACTGAAATAAACTAATCTAGCTGTTGCTATGTCTGACAACTGTCTTATTTTCCTCACTGCATACGCAGCCGAGCTAAGCCTCCCCGATAGAGAAGATATATGAGGACTCCATTGTAGTTTGGCGTCAATAGTTATACCTAAGAAGACTGTACTGTCTACCAGATCAAGCCGTTCATTATTCAACACAATATCACCCCTACAGCTGTTCACATTTGGTAAAGTAAATTTGATGCACTTAGTCTTCTTTGCGTTTAATACCAGGTTGTTAGCAGTAAACCAGTTATGAACCTGTTTAAGAGTGCTATTTATTTCATTATACTGAGGTGATCTTCGGTTTAGTTTAATAAGTACCTATCATCCGCGAATAAAACAATGTTTGACAGATTATGTACAACACAATGGCAAATCATTAATATAAACTAAGAATAAGAAAGGTCCTAGTATAGAACCTTGCGGCACACCCATTGTAACTAAAGACCCCTTTGATTTTTTTTCATTTATTTGTACCTTTTGAATCCTGCCTTCTAAATAGGACTGAATTAGTTTAAGTGCATTGTTTTTGACCCCATAATGTTTTAATTTAAGCAATAGGGTTTCATTCATGTTGAACACAAATGCTTTTGAAAGGTCACAGAAGACACCTATGCAATCGCAAGAATCCTCCCATGCATCAAAGATATGCTTTATGGGCGCAACACCTGCGTCGGTGGTAGAACGTCCTTTTGTAAATTCAAATTGCTGTTTATGCAGTAGGCAATGTATATTAAAATGAGATAGAAATTGGTTGAGTATAATCTTTTCAAAAACTTTACTTAGGACCGGTAAAATAGATACTGGTCTAAAATTACTAGGATCACTTTAGGATTACACCTAACAGAATGCCCTTCTGGTGGCGAATACCTTTCAGGTAATACCCTAATACCCAAACATTAATTTGAGTTACCCTTCAGGTAACAACGCCCGCACCCGCCGGCGGGGGCGCGGCCAGAACCAAAATCAAAATTGAAAATCAGAGACGGAGCCCCTCAGGCGTCGTCTCCTTCACGATGTTTTTCAATAGTATCAACAGTTGGCCAGGGTTAGATAAAATGCAGGGTTACGTATTACGATCTCTAAAGTTTATAATATCTAAGGTCGTAATGCAGGACGAAAGGCCTAAATGAAATCTCTAATGACTAATAGGCCTTTTGAAATATTAAAGTCGATAATCCACCTATTGTTATACCTAATTTTACCTCAAAGTAATCTAATCGACGAATGGTTCAATTTCAAAGGGTAGCAATAAAACGAGTGACTTTAAATTACAGTTTTGAGTATCAAAATTAATTAATTTGGGTTATAGAATTACTAAGTGAGCGACTGATTGCGAGTGACGAGAAATTAACAGTACAGCAACTTACAAACATTAATTTGAGTTACCTACTTATAATACAAAACTAGCGGCCTGCCCCGGCTTCGCTCGGGTAGGTATATATATTTTTAAATTCAATGTTTTTTAAATCATGTTTTTTGTTTTACTTTTTTTATCGATTTTTTACGTGCGTTCCCTTCGAGAGGCCACAGTGGATTTCGTTCGTTCCGAATAAACAAAGATTTAGCAGGAGGTTTAAAAGAATTGTAGGCAGAAAATAAAATCTGTAGAAGTTTACAGATCGTCAAATGTGGTCCCTCACATGAACTATGCGAATTATTGTATTTACTGAATCTGACTAATTATCCGATTAAGGTGAATAGTAATATTTAGAAGGTAATTTATAGGGCTACATACATAAATAAGAACACTTCTTAATTAACACTAACGAAGTAAATCCAATAATGTTGTGGTCCCTCAGTTCTCCTGGTCTCATAATTTACGTTGATGCTACAAATTAACTCTCGAAGTAAGGTTTCTCAGGTGTGTTCCAAATTTTAGCACAAGTTGGCCTAATGTTACCCCGTGAGTATGAGGTATATATTTTAAACGGTTTTAAAGTTATAGCTTTAAATAATATGTGAGCCCTCGAACCACACACATCAAAACATTAAATTGTATTTATAGATAAGGGGGGCGGTGCAATTAATAAACGCATCACTAAGAAAAAATGTAGTCATTTCGTAGTACAAACTTATGCATCTATGTATTTAATTAACTTCTTCCTTTCTTAGAAATAACGAACTTTTAAATGTGTGTAAAATATTCGTATTAAGGTGGCCACAATATCGGAAAAAATACGGATAATGATTTTAATCATCAAAAAATAAAATACATTTAATAGATCAGTATTAATCGATGAAATATAATTAATCTGACTAATATTAAATTTGAAAAATAGTTTATAGGGGAAAGTTGGTTATATTGTACCAGCAGATTAATCGTACCACCTACATATTTTCTACTAAACGAAGGTTTTTATTTACTCCGGCAACACTAAATAATAGTTAGCAACACTCAAGAAGCCATGACAGTTTGATTCATCGCTGCGCTTTAGTGTGTATTTTTAATAAAATAAAATAGGTTTTTGGTGAATTTGTTGCTAATTTTTGGCTAAAGAACATAAGGGTTAACGAACGAACGGTAGATTTCAAAAATTTGCTATTTGATTACATTAATACTTGCTTATTTTCCTATTCGTCTGAATAAATGAAGCAGCGCAATCGTTTGAGGATAAGATATGGAGATTTGTTTTCGTAAAACATGGCTTGTGTTTCAAATCGTACCGAAGCGTAGTTTCATAATCGTACCGGTACAATTTAACTACTGAAACAAATATTGTTTTGAACATTATTTATTTACCGTAAAATTAAATATGATCATTAACTATATAAAATAGGTAAATATAGGAGTCCCTAAATACTTGCTAGTATTTTAAATATTACATAAGTTTTACGATATTTTTGTAGATGAGTGAAAAGAAAACAAAAAGAAAATATTATGACTGGACGCAAGAAGATTTAAAAATTGATTGATTTGATTTAGATTGGATATTAAACATTGTTACCATTTTTTGATCTTTAAACAAGTTAAATATGGACAAAAAGAGATTGTGTTTTTTTTCCCCTATTTGTATTGAGAATCTCAAAGTACGATATAGAAACCTTGTGGTACGATTAAACGTACTGGTCTCTAAATCGTACTGATAGCTACTTTTTCAAAAAACATCTTTTGTGAAGAAAATAGCCACTTAATAAAAAAAAGCATTACGGTATTTTGAATTTCATTAAGTACACTAAGTAACAAACGAATAAACATAAGAACAACCATAGTAGTTTTCTCGCAAAATCTGATAGAAGTTAAGGGGTACAATATAGCCAACTTTCCCCTATTACTAGTTAGTAGTTTATATTACTGGACCAAGTTTCATCAAAATTTTCCGCCCGCGCTACTATTTTTCCAGTGGGGATGAGGTATTAATTGGATAATTTGAGTTTTATCCCGGGTGGAATAAAACGGAACAAAACTACTGCCTACTATTTTTCTTGAATCAATATTATGTCCTGATTGCATGGGCACCCTAATAGTACGGAAAACCTAACGTGTAAAATTTTGGTAAAAAAACAATAAAACCAGTGACAAGATAAATACAGATCGATAATATACAAAATTTACTAAACACTGAAAGGCTCCACATGTTTGTAATTATTGTATTTAATTATATTTTAAATAATTGGCATCTGTATAGTGTGTGAACTGAGGGACCACCAACAAAAACGTAAAATTCACAATATTTACCACTGTTTGTGATCTTTCCTTAGTTTTATTTTTTTTCTTGAATTTTTTACTGAAGATTGGCTTAAGAATATTTAATGTTCATGTTATAATCTATTAATTATGAGATAAACTTATGTGGGCACTCAGGGACCACAGAAAGGCGTTTGTAAATGTTTATTATCTATTCACATTACGTTTTTTAATGTTATGTAGATGATTATTCATGTTTTACTAAAGGTCTGTAACCAAAATTTGTTGGTGAACTCATTATACATCTAGATTTGGGAGCTCATGTGTGTGAACTGAGGGACCCACTTAAGACGACATATCTTTTGATTTATGTCTTTACAAACTCTAATATTCGTTTTACAAATATTTCCACACCTTTTACTAAGGACTGTTGTTAGTTAAACCCCAAACTGCAAAAATCCTCAAAAATAAAAATGGGCTCTCAGTCCACACATACATGTATTTTCGATATCTAATATAAATTGTTTTTTCTATTTCATTAAAGGGGTCTTTACGACCTTTGCCTTTTAATTTATTACGGTTTCTTATACATTTTAGTATACCCGGGGTTATCCAGGGTTTGATTATACGGTACCTAGACGGTATTTCACAGGTAGTTTTATTTATTTATTTTACTAGCTGTCCGCCCGCGGCTATACGCCCGCGTTGTTTTTTTTTTTTTAGTTTTTTTTTTCTTACCTTTTAAACCTTCCCTGGACTTCCACGAATATTTCAAGACCAAAATTAGCCAAATCGGTTCAGCCGTTCTCGAGTTTTAGCGAGACTAACGAATTGCAATTCATTTTTATATATAAGAAGATTTATTTATTTATTTATTTTTAAAATCACATTATAAGCTTACAGTATATACCAATTTACTTATAATGCTAAACTTTTACAAAAAACAACAACAAAAACAGAATAATACTACTCTATGCAAAAATCAAAAAAATTTAAAGAAATAAAAACGTAATAATTAACAATCTTATATATAAAATCCTATACAATTTCTGAGAAAATTATCACATTTCTGCTTACATTCAACCAATTATCAGCTAAGAGATCAAGTTGAGGTGCCCAGCGTAACAAATCAGTCAACATGGCTGAACCCCGTGGTAAAGGCGAGTTGCGGTGTGCAACAGTGCGTGAGGCAGGCGGCGCTAGAAGATGGTGACCACGACCGCGCAGATATTTGTCGGGAACAAACAAACGAAAAACTTGTGAAAGTAAATCTGGACAATTATATTCTCCTCGAAGGATCTTGCATGTCACAATCATAAGCTGCGAATCACGCCTTGCCTCCAAGGATCTGAAGCCTAGAGTACCTTGCAGGAATTTTGTGGGGTACAGAAATGGATAATAGCCAAATCTTTTCTTATATAGGAATCGAAGAAAGGATTTCTGTATTTTTTCGAGTATGAGACTATAAGTACTCTCATGGTTGTATTAGTTGTATTAGTCCGGTTCATTTTAGACCAAAAGTGCTCTAGAACTTGAGTTTCATCTGTCACTCCTGTAAATGGCAACGACTCCTACCGTTGGATTCGTCTTGATGTCCTGAACGTGAAACTGTCGGTCGTCAAGTGCTATAGTGGTGGAGGGATGAGGGGGGGGGTAATTAAAGATCGTTGGACTTTTACGCTGTAATTTGAAAACTAGTGGACCGATTTATTTCTTATTAGTATTATTTGAACGGGTATAACATTATCTACAACACGTTCATATACATCGAATACGTCAATGCAGCGGTTACCGCGTAATAATACGAAACATAATAAAAAATAATTGTGTTTAAATAATATGGCAGATTACGCTAAATCTATAAAGTTTTCGTGAAAACAATGTTGCCTATTATAATTCTATAATAAATTATCTAATCAAAAAGGTAACAATAATTACTATAGGATTTATTGTGCCTGAGCTAGAGTTAATGAACTAAACGTAGTCGCAGGACAATATACTACGAGTACGCAATAAAAAATTGTTTTCCGCGTTAATTGTTACAAATTAAACTGTACTAACATGTAATTGTAATATAATTATTTTTTTATTATTTTTTATTTTTTTTTCATTCTAAATTTCTTTTATTTTTATATCATGGGTAGATATTACCAATATATATCCCCTGGCATAGTTTTTATCCTGTCAGGAACCTTAGGCCAGGTGCTACAGGCAAATTAAAAACTACTATAGTGAAAACTAAAAAAATGTTTTCCGCGTTATTTCGACGTAAATTTCTTTTATTTTTTTAACATGGGTAGATATTACCAATATTATCCCCTGACATAGTTTTTATTCTGTCAGGTACCTCGGGTCAGGTGCTACAGGCAAAGTCAAAACTACTTAATGAAAAGCTAAAAGATTGTTTTCCGCGTTATTTCGACGTAAATTTATTTTATTTCTTTATCATAGGTAGGTGTTACAGATATCTATCTTCTGATGTAGGTTTTATCCCGTCAGGTACCTTGAGTCAGGTGCTACAGGCAAAGTTAAAACAATTATAGTGAAAACTAAAACATTGTTTTCCGTGTCATTTCGAAGTAAATTTCATTTAATTTTTTATCATGGAAAGGGATTACTAAATCTATCACCTGACATAAGTTTAATCTCGTCAGGTACCTTGGGTCAGATGCTACAGGGAAAGTCAAAAATCTATAATGAAAACCTAAAAAAATGTTTCCCGGGTTATTTCGACGAGGTTTTTTTTATTTTCTTATCATGGGTAGGTATTACTAATATCTACCCCTGACAAAAGTTTTATCTTGTCACGTACCTCTATTTCATTTCATTTCATTTCATTTCATTTCATTTCATTTCATTTCATTTCATTTCATTTCATTTCATTTCATTTCATTTCATTTCATTTCATTTCATTTCATTTCATTTCATTTCATTTCATTTCATTTCATTTCATTTCATTTCATTTCATTTCATTTCATTTCATTTCATTTCATTTCATTTCATTTCATTTCATTTCATTTCATTTCATTTCATTTCATTTCATTTCATTTCATTTCATTTCATTTCATTTCATTTCATTTCATTTCATTTCATTTCATTTCATTTCATTTCATTTCATTTCATTTCATTTCATTTCATTTCATTTCATTTCATTTCATTTCATTTCATTTCATTTCATTTCATTTCATTTCATTTCATTTCATTTCATTTCATTTCATTTCATTTCATTTCATTTCATTTCATTTCATTTCATTTCATTTCATTTCATTTCATTTCATTTCATTTCATTTCATTTCATTTCATTTCATTTCATTTCATTTCATTTCATTTCATTTCATTTCATTTCATTTCATTTCATTTCATTTCATTTCATTTCATTTCATTTCATTTCATTTCATTTCATTTCATTTCATTTCATTTCATTTCATTTCATTTCATTTCATTTCATTTCATTTCATTTCATTTCATTTCATTTCATTTCATTTCATTTCATTTCATTTCATTTCATTTCATTTCATTTCATTTCATTTCATTTCATTTCATTTCATTTCATTTCATTTCATTTCATTTCATTTCATTTCATTTCATTTCATTTCATTTCATTTCATTTCATTTCATTTCATTTCATTTCATTTCATTTCATTTCATTTCATTTCATTTCATTTCATTTCATTTCATTTCATTTCATTTCATTTCATTTCATTTCATTTCATTTCATTTCATTTCATTTCATTTCATTTCATTTCATTTCATTTCATTTCATTTCATTTTATTTTATTTTATTTTATTTTATGTAAAAATTATTCGAATAATGCCCATCTCTGATACATCTGATTCGATAACCGCAAACGTAACTTTGTAATTCTATGTTTGCCCCCAGATTTATATGAGATTACAAAGTTATCTAGCAGATGATGTATATAAAAAAATAGGCCGAAATTGCAAAATATTTGAATTTTTCCTTGATTTATATACTAAACACTAATATGTCTTCCGTCTTGGCGCGGCCACCAAAAATACCTTATAACTGGTTAAGTATCTAGGTACACTGCTTCTCCTTTCTGGTACTAGGAGGTACATAGGCATACATCATTTTCACCTAGCCGGTATCATCATTTGTGGCAGTGGCCGCGCCAAGACGGAAGACATAACACTAATTCCATTCTAAATTTGAAGCTTCTATGTCTGCTAGAAGTGCCTGATGAAGTGATGATCGGTCAGTGAGTCAGTGAGTCAGTGAGTGAGTGACAAAATTAAGAAACTTTGACTAGTTATAATTCATAAACTACTGGTTTCAATTGATTGAAATTTGAAATGTACCCTATTTATACAATGCCTGCTTGGTTACTCAAAACTCAGGCTTCTAGTTTTATCCACAACGAAGTTATAGGGGGGTCGAAAATGGCCCGAACTGCTTCGAGAAAAGTATGGTACGGCCGTGCCGCTTTTTTGCTCGACTTGGCGGGGGCACTGCCGTGCCCCCAGATAAAGTAATATGGTGAAGTATACCCATCTCTTCTCATTCATTTACTTATATTTGCGTACTCGTAGTATAGTGATCCTACGACTACGTTTCGTAAATTAGCTCTAGCTCAGGCACCATAAATCATATAGTAATTATTGTTACCTTTTTGATTAGGTAATTTGTTTTAAAATTAAAGTAGTAAACATTGTTTCCACGAAAACGTTATAGATTTAGCGTAATCTGTGATATTATTTATACACAATTTCTTTTTTCAATGTTTCGTATTATTGCGCGGTAACCGCTGAATTGGCGTATTCGATGTATAAGAACGTCTTTTAGGTAATTCTTATTATACACTTTCAAATAATACCAGTAAAAAAGAAATCGGTCTACTAGTTTTCAAATTACAGCGTAAAAACAAAAGTACAAATTCGCCAACTTTATCTTTTTTTATATTGTCGAAAGAAATGTAATTTTATGTTACCTATTATGTATATAATCAGGTATTATGTATATAATGTACATAATAGGTAACATAAAATTACATTTCTTTCGACAATATAAAAAAAGATACATAAAAATATTAAAAATTTAATTATAGGATCCCTCCACCACTTTAGAACTTGACGACCGACAGTTCCACGTTCAGGGGGCCTAAAAGCGCCATTTAAGAAAAGTGAACTGCGAAAGGATTCATAAATTGAATTCTAAGAGAACCGCGAGCCGATTCGTATTTAACGTAAAATGGTCAATTCTTATTACAGTTCACTTAGAATTCAGCTTTCTGGTGAATCACCGAACATTCTTGTTTTTAATAAAAATATTGATAGGTACTTGTGTTTTTTGTGAAAAAAAAAAACTATTATAAAAATAAATAAACAATAGGTAATAATAAAAAATAAAGCCCCCCTTTGTATTAATTTTACTTCATTATTTAATAATATTTAAAAAAATAATAGTAAAACACCCCTTTTTATTTTTTTTTGTAATAAAATAATGGAAATGAGGAAGGGGGCATTTTCCAAATTTAATATAATATTAAAAAATACAAAAGGGTAGCATTTTATTTTATTTCTATTTATTTAATAATTATTTTTCAATTAAAAATATAAATAAAAAAATGAAAATGGGGGGCAATTTATTTAATTTTTATAAAATTTCCAAATTAGAATTAATATTAAATAATAAAGAGGGGGGGGGGGGGCATTTTATATTATTTTTTTATCAATAAATAAATAAAAATACAGAAATTAAAAAAGGGGGCAATTTATTTATTTTTATTATTTTTTTAATAAAATATCCAAATTAAAAATAATATTAAAAATTAACAAGGGGGACATTTTATATTTAATTTTATTTACTTCCTTTCTTAATATTTTTTCAATTAAAAAATTATATAAATAAAAAAATT
This sequence comes from Teleiodes luculella, assembly GCA_948473455.1. NCBI lineage: Eukaryota > Metazoa > Arthropoda > Insecta > Lepidoptera > Gelechiidae > Teleiodes > Teleiodes luculella. The sequence goes on along the minus strand of CAOKYR010000343.1, from coordinate 72,804 downwards.
TAAGAGGGGGCAATTTTTTTTTTTTGTAAAATTTCCAAATTAAAAATAATATCAAAATTTATAAGGGCATTTTATATTTAATTTTATTTATTTCTTAATTATTTTTCGCCTTTTTTTAATAACAGAAACTACAAAGAAGTTAAGTGAAGTGACCATTTAATGAAAAATCCGATTCACCACCATAATATATTTTTTTAATAATAAGCTATAAAAATATATTTTTAATTTAAATTTTGTTTGTATTTCAATTTCTGAAATATTTCACGTATAATAATCTCAATATAAAGACATTAATCATGTTTTTAATCAAATATGAATTCTAAAATGTTCCTCTTGACTAACATTTTAGAAATCATTAAATGAATCTTTATACGATTCACCAAGAGTGACCATTTTACGGATTTGTATGGAAAACCAACAATATGAAACGAATCTCTATTCACGCTTCTAATGAATTGGAATATGAATCCTCCATAACTCGCCGTTTTACGAAAGTGGTGCGCGAATTGCGATATGATTCGTCAATAACGGCGCTTTTAGGCCCCCAGGACACCATGACGAATCCAACGGTATGAGTCGTTGCCATTTACAGGAATGACAGATAGAATGTTTTCATTCAGTACTGGAGCGAACCGGACTATATTAGCTTTTAGTGTTTCAGTACCTATATATGTCACCGTAAAATTGTAAATACCGTTAGATTACAATTTAACTCGCGTGATTGTAAACTGTCGAAAGATTGTGAACTAAACGTACTGATTACAATTGAACGCATGCATTTTCGGTAGATTGTAATCTATCGGAATGAAACTGTTAAATCACAATCTGTCGCGCGTTAAATTGTCAACTGCCCAAAGGCTGTTCTTGATTGGTCGGTCTTACAGCAGGCCGTTCTATGTCCATACAGTTGGAAATAAAACACAGGTGTCAATTGAATAAAATTAATGCACTTTAAGAATTGTGACATCAAGTACTATTTATCTATTATTCAGTAGGTAATCAGTAATTTTAACATCATATTATGGTATATTTTTGGAGACTTACACTAACACATTTATCAGTCAAACTTCTATTCTTCGATTAACCATGGACTAGTGTAACTAGTATTATATTATCTGTGACCATGGATTCATCTTAATTCCACAATAATTTCATAGAAATTATTATAAAGCAGTGAGTTATTTTCAACACGAAATTAATTGAAATTTACATAAACACAGATTGTTTACATTAGATAATAAACGAAAAAAGAAACAAATATGGCTGCGCAGAGCATATGACGATCAACCAATCAGCGCGCGAGATGCGTTCTATCCTATGCCATTTCACAATTTGACGGTTTAATTTCGATAGATTACAATCTATCTAAAAATAATCTGTTAAATTGTAATCAGTATGTTTGGTTCACAATTTTTCGATAGTTTACAATCTCGCGAGATAGATTGTAATCTAACGGTATTTATAATCTTACGGTGACATATATAAGTTTGTTAATAATTAGAGTAGGATCGTCGCAAAGAAGAAGTTCAGATAGGTTTTTACATTTCTAGTGCGGTTTCGAAGTTCACTTTTGTTTTTGTTTTTTTAGCAATTTATGTTGTTATTTTATTTTTTCTTAAAGTTAGGAGGGTAGAGAAGTGGTCCGTAGTGGTCGTTCGTATGGAGGACAGCTATGTTTGCAAGTGTTTTGGTTTTACATAATTATTTTTAGCATAATGTGATCAAGGCAATTTTTCTCTCGGATGGGGATAGTGTGTCCAGCTAAAATACCATGAAGGCCTAGTTGATTTAGGTAGTAGGTTCTATTTTTTTGCTCATAGTATCAATGATTCAAGATGAGAAAAAAATAAATAAAAACATCTGCATTCTCTGCTCAAATATTACGACGGCGACGGGTAGGGCAAGTGACCTTGGAGGTTCGAGCAAACAGCCCGCGCCATCTATCGCGCGAGCCTAAATTCCGTAGCTATGCTAACTAGTCTAACTGTGTAGTGGTTATCACTATCCTAACTGTGTAGTAAATATAACGTGAAACCTTTTTTCTTTGTAGTTTTTAGCAACAAAGTAGATAATTTTGCAGCACGAATTCTGGATTTAGCAGCAAAATATATCACTAGTTATATTAATTCAAAGGTGGCTCCTCAATCTAAACATCTGAATTGAGCATATTTTTGAAAATTTTGTATCATTTAGCAGCAATTATACACCGTGTTCCTAAGGATATGCATTAACTTTGCGGAGTGATTCTGTAGCTTCTATTGAACATTTAATACCATGGTAGTTATCCTCAAAAAAGCTTATTTTAAAAGTAATTTGAGATCTTAATTTAAACAGCTTAATAAAGTTTACCATTATAAACTGCCCCTAGTTTGGGCAACGTTGCCATTCAGTGCAATTAATAAGTGCTCAAAAATGAAGTTAATATGACAAAGTTGGATATTTATAAAGTTCGGCTCCCGAAAATTTACGATATTTCACGATTACGTTGTCGTGGTAACTAAAATTGTTTCTGTCTGCCAAACAAATTATTTTGTCAGTTTGTTGCTGTTTCATAATATTTTCGAGTTTAATAGAAAATATTATTGCATTAACTTCAAGTGCCCTATTATTGCGAAAACTATTAATTATGCCGTATGAATATCTAACTCAACATCAAGCAGATATTCATTTCGTTTATGGATTCTGCGACGGGAATGCTGCTGCGGCTGTTCGAGAGTACCGACGAAGATTCCCAGGTCGTCGTGTTCCGAATCTCCGAACGTTCATTACGATTCACAGAAGATTCAGTGAGTTGGGGATCAGACCGCACCGCTCTGAAAGAGCAATTAATCTGAGCGTCGTTCAAGAAAACAGGATCTTGAATCTTATAACTGAAGACCCTACTCTATCAACGAGACGCGTTGGAAGAATCGTGGGTGTATCCCACAAAATTGTATGGAAAGTTTGGAAGAGGTATGGTTTACATCCTTATCATTACAGAAAATCGCAAGGGCTTCTACCGCCAGACAATTTTGCGAGAATCACCTTTTGTCAGAGGCTTAACGAAGCACTCATAGGTAATCCCATGTTGCTTAGCAGAATACTGTGGATGGATGAAGCACAATTTACTAGGGCAGGTGTATTTAACTCAAAAAATCGGATCCAGTGGCTTGAGAGCAACCCAAATGCACACTGGGAAACATCACATCAAACTGAATTCTCAGTAAACATGTGGGCTGGCGTTTTCAACAACCAGCTGATTGGCCCAATCGAAATTCCTCATCGCCTGAATGCTGAAAATTATTTAACTTTTTTAAGAAATATCACCAACCTGGAGTTTTTCGAAGATATTGATCTTGAAACTCTACGAACCATGTGGCTACAACATGATGGCGCTCCTGCGCATTACGGGTCCCAAGTGCGGGAATATTTAAATTTGACATACCCTGGACGTTGGATTGGAAGAGGAAGTACGGCCATTGCATGGCCAGCAAGGTCTCCAGATCTAACACCTCTGGATTTTTATATCTGGGGGACTTTAAAAGACAAGGTCTACGCAGAGCAAATTCAAAATCGTCCGCAACTACTTGATAGGATCGCTACGGCTGCAGAAGAAATGCGGCAAATGCGCGTTAATTTGAACGGACAAATTAGAACACGTCTGAGTGTTTGTATTGAAACAGGAGGTGGTCATTTTGAAAACTTTTTACATTAAATTATTTTTATTTTCTAGTACCGTTTTTTTATTTTACATAATAATAATTTTCAAAAGGGTTAGGGATTACCTAACTAGCTATGAAAACCAGGGCCTGAAACCGGTATTTTTAAGACCGCTAAATAACGCTCTTTAAATTCTGCTCGGAGCGAAATTTCGTTCTGAACAGAAACCGAAAAAAACCGGAAAACCGGAAAAAAACCAGGTTAATTCCATTTGCGCACATTGCGAGGTAGAGTAAGCGAGACGGGCGCGCCGCTCGCATTTATGCTGTCTCATTCAGACAAGAGCTATTCGGAGGAACGAGCGAAATTTTTAGTTCTTTAACCGGTTAATTGAACAAAAATCGAAATCATTTCAGTCTTAGAACAAAACCAGAAAAAATATGAGTTCCGGTAGAGCGAAACCGAAATGACAACGCTCTCTTGCGCAATGTATGGAGATGCAAAATACCTGGTTTGAAATTTTGACCAGGTTAACAAGCCCTGGTCAAAACAATAAATACATATCTTGTAATACTAAACCCACGATCCTCCGAATAATAGCAATCCTTCAACCGACTAGGTCATTTGGTTTTAACTTGGCGAGTGGCGGAGTCATAGTCTTCAAAAGTTTAGTCGCCGAATCGACACGAAAGAAGAAGAACTTTGCAAGAAATTAAAATTCTCTTTTCGATACTGTTGACATTAAAAATAAGAAAATCTAAAAGGAAAATCTTCATGGATTATTTATTAAGTTCTACTGGCACAAATGAAGTCAACCTAATGTCATCATAACGAAAAAAATAAAAATGTGATTTACTCTGAAAACTATGACGTAAACTTATTGGACTCACTAGGGTTGCTACATAATTCATTCTTTATTATAATAAGTTTAGAAAAAAAAAATTTGAAATGTATTTATGATCACAAGACCTTTCGCAGTTTTATCCCAGATTTTGGTAAATCTTAGTATTTACTGGTAAATCTTTACTGTGGACTTTTACAGTTATGCATACAACAATTCGCAATTCGGTAGCGTCTACGCTTTTAGTACATTGCCGCGAATGCAAATAGCAAACCGTAATCGAAGCTAAGCAAAACACTAGCGGAACGGTGGCGAATCGTTTTATCGTACGTTGTTTTGTTTCCTCTACTTATTATGGGACATGCAACAACCCTAGCTCAAATAATACTTGGCTCAAAGTAACCAGGTCATAAACAACATAAAAAAAAACTCTTCTGTGAAACGTTTTGTCCATGTTTCCGTGAGAAATGGCGCTCTGGGGGGGGGGGGGCGCTGTTGACGTTGTCTTTTGTTAATTTGTGATGTGATGTGTAAAAAGCGCGGCAAATCTTGCTTATCAAACTGCAACGTTGCTTTGTTGTTAACGCCAACTTACATAAAGCGTTATACATAATGGATAAAACATGTAAAGGTATTTAGTTTCTATGAAAATAAAAAAAGTCTTAAATGGAAAATTTCATAAATATGTTCATAATGAAAAATTTTCATAATAGTGGTCTGGATAGCGTGCCAAAATTAATGCATATCCTTAAGAACACGGTGTATATAGTACCTTCTAAAAATTTGGCTTCTGTAACGCTGAAATTACAGAAAATATAATACTTTTAGTATGGCTCCTCAATCTATACTCTAGAGGTGAATTTCCTTTGAATGTGAGCTATCAATTAATATACCGACATAATGATCGTTTAGCAGGTGGTGTGTTTTATTTTGCAGTATAGAATTAAAATGGTAAAACAGAGTAAATATTGTAGGTGAACGAATTTTCTTTGGCTCCTCAATCCTGACGTTCTACATTTATTTTCATCACAGGTTAGGTATTTACAGGGCGTCCCACGGCTATGCCACATGGAGGGAAAGTACCTAAAATATTATAGATAGAACATTTTACTAAAAAAAAAACTTTATTTTAATTTAATACAACTATTAAAACTGCGTTAATACATTTTTTATTAATTGCACAAATAAGAATACTTCACCGCTATTGAAGGTTTAGTTACTAGGGCCAAAATGTGGTCACCCTTTACAGCGATTTCATAAGGAAATAGTTAAGTGTTGTTATCTCACACTTCAAAATATATATACACTGCTGAATTGTACAGATATATTTAGAAGGGTTGCATATCAGAAAATCAAAACTTCATCGAGCAAATTTTAAAAGAACAACAAATGAAAGAACAAAATTTAAATGACCAAATGTTTTATTTAGCAAAATTTTATAATCCAAATGTATGTGTCATCAAATGGACGACTGACCAAAAGATGGTAGATCAAAATTTAAAGTGCCAAATCATTCCTAGTTTTATTATCGCGAATGATATTCTTCAGTGTTTTGTTCACCTTCCACAGTCTAATAAATTAGTTAGTTTGCAATTATAAACGTTTACATATGTCCTAGGGCCTAGGCCAAATTAGTTCACCAGGCGGGTGCGAGCGAAGCGAGCACGGGAGTTCAGGGCACCCCTACTTCGGATAGTATAGGTTCGAAGGGTATGGCAGAAGAAGCGATGTGGGCGAGCGTAGCGAGCTAATAAATGAACCAAAAATTCTTTAAACCTTTGAACGATTTTTTCTTTAGTGTCATAGATAATTTAAACGTTGATATTCCAGACTTTGGTCAGTTGAACTTTTGGTCAAATGACCATTGATATTTTAAAATTTGTTCATTTGTTCGTTGTTATTTTGAAATTTGCTCGATGAAGTTTTGATTTTTTAATACGTAACCATTTAGAAGACATTTCTGCTAAATGTTAGTGTCTCTGACTTTTGATTCCGTTGAGATCTCAGGTGGCTACATTCAATCATATAAAAGTAGAACGTCAGGATTGAGGAGCCAAAGCAAATTCGTTCACCTACAAAATTTACTCTGTTTTACTTTTACCATTTTAATTCTATACTGCAAAATAAAACACACCACATGCTAAACGATCATTATGTCAGTATATTAATTGATAGCTCACATTCAAAGGAAATTCACCTCTAGAGTATAGATTGAGGAGCCATACTAAAAGTATTATATTTTCTGTAATTTCAGAGCTACAGAAGCCAAATTTTTAGGAGGTACTAATTGCTGCTAAATGATGCAAATTTTTCAAAAATATTCATCCATTACTCAACGAGTTCCAGGTGGCTCCTCAATTCAGATGTTTAGATTGAGGAGCCACCTTTGAATTAATATAACTAGTGATATATTTTGCTGCTAAATCCAGAATTCGTGCTGCAAAATCAGCTACTTTGTTGCTAAATAATGTTGATATCAGCTTTTAAAAAATCGAATGTGGCTCCTCAATCCTTACGGACATCTAAATTTTGATATATTTTATGATAATGAAATGATAATATAATAAACACCTTGATAAGGAATCATGAAAACAAACAAATCTGCAAGCGAATGCCGGGGCGGCCCGGCCGCCGCCGCCGCCGCCGCGCCGCCGGCCGCTCGCCCAGCTGGCAACGTAACGTAGGCTCGCCCGCGCCCCGAACGGCAACGTCGCATTCCATACCACTAAACGCCTGAATATTTTTGTAACGCAAATAAGTACCTATGATTAATGAAGGCATTAATAGTAGATTGTATCATAAGGGAGCAAAATAATATTTTTACGGCGAGGGCGCTTTTTTGAATCCAGAGCGAAGTGAGGGATTCTTTAGTAGAATCCTGAACGCAGCGAGGGATTCAAAGTAAGTACGTCGCCAGAGCCAAAAATATATTTTGCGCCCGAGTGATACACTCTACTTTTCATCACCTACTATGAGAAAATAAAAGCGCCTCATATTTTATTGTAATATTATTAGGTCCTTACCTATGAAATTGCCGTTCAGTATCAAAAAAGTGAAACAAGTTTTTTTTAATGAAATTATTATTTAATCAATCGAAGTATGCGCTGTTGTTATCGATACACTTCCGCCATTTTATAGGCAGATCATTGATACCTTTGGAAAAAAAAATCTGGGAGCGAGAGTCTATGAACTGTTTGAAGGCGGTTTTGACTGCCTCATCAGATTTGAAATTTTTTCCGTGTAAAAAGTTATCCAAATTTTGAAAAAAGTGGTAATCGGTTGGGGCAAGATCTGCGTCACCCACCATACTCTCCAGATTTTGCCCCAACCGATTACCACTTTTTTCAAAATTTGGATAACTTTTTACAAGGAAAAAATTTCAAATCTGATGAGGCAGTCAAAACCGCCTTCAAACAGTTCATAGACTCTCGCTCCCAGGTTTTTTTTTCCAAAGGTATCAATGATCTGCCTATAAAATGGCGGAAGTGTATCGATAACAACGGCGCATACTTCGATTGATTAAATAATAATTTCATTAAAAAAAACTTGTTTCACTTTTTTGATACTGAACGGCAATTTCATAGGTAAGGACCTAATATTATTTAATAAAACATAGAGTAACAACTAAATTGAAATTAAATAGTATCCATTTAATAAAATTACCATAGGCTTTCATATATTTCTCCCGGGATTTTGCAGGTAATAGATTATCCATCACATTTCTTGCGTCGTCAGTTCTAATGCTTTCAGGAGTTAATTCTATACTTTCACTGTCTCTTAAAGAACTCATTTTTCAAAACAAATTTGTTTTTTTTTTCATTCATCCGGCGGCGTGACTATGGGCCGTCGTACCAGCCAGTCTTTATTCAAACAATATTTGCGTTCGATTTCTTTGGTGCTGAACACTAAGATGTTCCAAATTCAAAAAGTGCGCGGCAAAGATAAATTGCGGCGCACTTATAAAGAGGATTAAAAACTCATTACTGCCCGCTAAAAGTTGTGAGCGTCAGAATCGCTTGATAGGTGTCTGAAAATTGACGAGATGTATGCCATAAAACCGTACCTAAACAGTAGGTACTGAATTGTACCTATGAAAATATAATCAGTACTTCAGGCATTCACATAATAAATAGGTAGCGTCATACTCAAGCGATTCTGATGTATGGTTGGCTTGCACATTACCATATCTAGAAAACACGTATGAACTAGTGAGCGTCAGAATGGCTGGTTGTCTGTGGCGTGGGTCTATGAGAGTTGATTCAATAGTTGCTACATATTTACTTATATTTACTTCATAGAATAAAACATTGCTACATATGATATATATTTAGAAATAAGACTTTTTTTTGACCAGCGATTCTGATGTTTGGTTGAATAAAAGATGTAACAATCATTTAAATTATCCCAAGGAAAAGTGCCTGACAAAATAATAAAGGCAAATAGTTGCAGTGTGTCTTCACTAAACGGTATTACTATTATAGGAGGCAGGCGTTTTATTAAATGGCATGATATATGTAGATAAGTGGATAAATTGTTACATCTTTTATTCAACGTACGTTTGAAGTTACAACTAAAATAGATAATCAATGAAGTAAATATGTAGCAATTTTTGACGCAATAAATTTCGGGAAATACTGCATGCTTGGCTTTAAACTAGGAGGTGACCAGCCAACCAAACATCAGAATCGCTAGTCAAAAAAAAAGTCTTATTTCTAAATAAAATATATATCATATGTAGCAATGTTTTATTCTATGAAGTAAATATAAGTAAATATGTAGCAACTATTGAATCAACTCTCATAGACCCACGCCACAGACAACCAGCCATTCTGACGCTCACTATGAACTATGATCTGGAACATGTATCAATAAACTGTACCTAAACAGTACCTTAAATTGCAATCTTTACAAAAGAGTAAATCATACTGGATTGTTTCGAAAACTGAAAAACAAAATTTGTCATCATCAGACTTTTGGCTTTTGGGTGGATCACACGTAGCGAATACAGTGGCGAGAGAGTGCACTCGGCCGAGTGGTTGTTACGTATGAACACTTTGGCGAGTACTCGGCCGAGCCAAAACGGCGAGACAGCGACTAGAATCATGATTTGTTTGCTCGGCCGAGTGCCCACCCCCCCGCTTCATTCTTCAGCCCCCGCAGCCACTCGCTATCCCGCTCGGCACGTGTGGACAGGCACTCACTCGGTTGGCCACTCGCCACTCGTTCGATTTGTACCGAGCAGCGTGTGTTTATTTTTGTTATTTTAGTTTTTTTCAATAAAAATGGCTAGTAGTATGTAGAATAATGTGAAATGGACATTAGAAATGACAATTAAATTCATACAGTGTTAAAAAATACACGAATATTTATGGAATTTTCGTCACCTGAATATAAAAAGCGGCCAAGTGCGAGTCGGAATCGCCCATGAAGGGTTCCGTAGCAGCCAGTAACATAATATAAAAGATTTTGTAGTTCGTTGTAACTTTGATCGATGTTTTAATAATAGTGAAAGGTAAATTGCGGTTTACGATTTATGACGTATTAAAAAAAAAGCGGCCAAGTGCGAGTCGGAATCGCCCATGAAGGGTTCCATAGCTGCAGCCAGTAACATAATATAAAAGTTTTTGTAGTTCGTTGTGACTTTGATCGATGTTTTAATAATAGTGAAAGGTAAATTGCGGTTTACGATTTATGACGTATTAAAAAAAAAACTACTTACCAGATCTCGTTCAAACCAATTTTCGTTGGAAGTTTTCATGGTAATGCACATCATATATTTTTTTTAGTTTTATCATTTTCTTATTTTAGAAGTTAGAGGGGGGGGGACACACATTTTTCCACTTTGGAAGCGTCTCTCGCGCAAAGTATTCAGTTTAGAAAAAAATGTTATTAGGAACCTAAATATCATTTTTAAAGACCTATCCATAGATACCCCACACGTATGGGTTTGATGAAAAAATTTTTTTTTAGTTTCAGTTCTATGTATGGGGACCCCCTAAATTTATTGCTTTTTTTCTATTTTTGTAAGAAAATCTTAATGCGGTTCACAGAATACATCTACTTACCAAGTTTCAACAGTATAGGTATTATAGTTTCCGAATAAAGTGGCTGTGACATACGGAGGGACGGACGGACAGACAGACAGACAGACAGACAGACAGACAGACATGACGAATCTATAAGGGTTCCGTTTTTTGCCATTTGGCTACGGAACCCTAAAAAACTACTGACTAGATCTCGTTCAAACCAATTTTCGTTGGAAGTTTTCATGGTAATGCACATCATAATATTTTTATTAGTTTTATCATTCTCTTATTTTAGAAGTTAGAGGGGGGGGGACACACATTTTTCCACTTTGGAAGCGTCTCTCGCGCAAACTATTCAGTTTAGAAAAAAATGATATTAGGAACCTAAATATCATTTTGGAAGACCTATCCATAGATACCCCACACGTATGGGTTTGATGAAAAAAATTTTTTTTAGTTTCAGTTCTATGTATGGGGACCCCCTAAATTTATTGATTTTTTTTTATTTTTGTAAGAAAATCTTAATGCGGTTCACAGAATACATCTACTTACCAAGTTTCAACAGTATAGGTATTATAGTTTCGGAATAAAGTGGCTGTGACATACGGACGGACGGACAGACAGACAGACAGACAGACATGACGAATCTATAAGGGTTCCGTTTTTTGCCATTTGGCTACGGAACCCTAAAAACAAAGTCAAGTGTAATGCAGCCCTAATTGCAATAAGGAATGAAAATAAAATAAAAATCAGTTTTTCTGCGATCCATTGTACACGACAATCAACCGCATCAAACTGAACTGTCTCGCCAGTTTTGTAAATACGTGTGAACAGCGACTCGGTTGGGCGACTCTCTCGGCCCAGTGACCATTTGCTGTCTCGCCACTCTACTCGTTACGTGTGATCAACCCATTTCAGACAAAGGATAAAAGACTACTGCATGTATGATGTTACTGACCTAAGGATGATCGTTATCGATAAGGAACGAAATACATTGTGAAATTTACATCGTTTTGTTCCCGCAGTGTAGTGACGGTACAGTACTCATGAAAAAAAAAAAACTTTTTTTTTTTTCATGAGTGAATAATTATTGAATAACGATATCGAGAATAATTATTTCAAGAATAAAACAAATTCAAAAATACATTTTTAATGATTAAAATTATATTTATATTCATTATTGTTTTTAATAGAAATAGTCTTACAATATGCAATTATTTTTTTGCATAAATAATGCAGTGTACGATCATGATTTTAGAACTTTTAGTAATTCAATTTTTTAAATCATCATAGCACTGCCAACTATTATTTCTCAGAACATGAGCTCGGTAGTGACCAATACTCTTGAAATCAATACTCTTGGATTGGGCCCTGAACTTGAAGGAATATACTGAATGAGTCCTAAAAAATCATAAGAGATCTCTTGAAGTAAAATTTGCTTAGGGATATCATCTAAACAAACGGAATCAGTTTGGCTTAGCTCAAACACAACTATATTGTGTAAATTATAGGTGACTGTTCTTATACCTTTGCAATCATTTCGACGACATTGTAATATTTCTTCGCTCATCACATCTTGTGCTAATTGAGATTGTGACGATATACCTGTGTCTCCTATATTGAGACCTATGTACGGAACTTTCCTAGTAATATTTTTAATTGAGCACAATTCATTCGAACATGATTCATTTAAATCCGCGCTACAAATAACATTAATCAGTATTCTTTCAAAAATTGTGGTGACACTACATTCACAACTTATATAGTTTGTGTTTGCTTGTGTGGTTTTATTAATGATTTTCCGATATATCGGCTCTATAGCGATACAAATCTTGTTTAGACGTCTTGCTATCCAACATCAGTCTAATGAAGCGACAAAAAGAGTCGTCGTCACTGCCTAACACCGTAGTATTAAGTTCATATCCATCAACACATCCTACAGCAATAATATGTGCCACTGAATCAAAAGCGCAAGTGTTGGAAACTACAGTGCGTGTCTTGCCAGTTCTCGTTTCTGTGCCATTAGCTAACAAAGGAATATTTTTAGTTTTAAGATTTTTTTTGTTTGGTTTCGTATTCTTTCCTAAACCTCTCCAATTTTCAATGTATGTAGGACTCTCATTAAATATTGATTCGTCTGTAAAGTCTTTTTTTGTTTTCTTTGATTTGGTATTTCTGTCTATTTTCTTGGTATTCCTGTCAGTTTTTCTCGTATTTTTTTGTTCCAACTTCTCAGCACTGATAGCAGTTTTGATTTCCCCAGCTAAGAATTGTACATGCGTTTTAATAAAATCGTCTGGTCTCAGTCTTTGTTGTTTTGTACAAACATTTAATAAATAGCGCTTAATGTTTTTAAAGCTACTTTCGACATTCGAAGAAGATGGAACTTCATTTTCAGAATCATATACACCCATCATGATATTACTCCAAAGTGGCAATTGAGTCATCTTGAAAGCGATGATATAAATGAAGGCATGTAAAACAGATTCTCATGTGCTGCTGAGTTTTCATCTTCTGACAAGACGGTCAGTAATCGCTGTTTATCTACTTGATCACTAAACCATTGTGGAATATTTGACACTTCTTCAATCATAGCCAAGTTTTTTGAAGTATTTGTAAGGTCATCGAATAAGGAGTCAGATTTCAGCTCTGCAATATCAGTACAGCTGTTGATTTCGTTTTCTTCCACTATTTTGCTTTTCAGTCTCATTTTTGCTGATTCGCATGCCAATTTTTCATCAATGAATTTATTTAAACTAATAGTAATTAAATCAGTAATTGTTAGTTTTACTAAATTAAACACTTTATAGTTTTCTTCGCTTTCATTTGTTTCCTTTGATTTATATTCCACTGTTTCACTGTGAACTGATGATAATGACTCTTCCTCATCGCTTTGATTTTCAAAAAATTAACTAGGTATAATTTCTTTTTAATGATATATATAAAGCCTTATCGGACATCCGTCCATGAATTTCTTTTTTGATTTCACTAAAAATTGTATCGCAGGGCGACGGCAAATTATTCTTATCTTTAAAGTACAATTCATATTTTAAAAACACTTTCTTCTGATCTTCAAAACTTAAAGCAGGTTTAGGACCACGTTTCATTTTGATAAGCAAACACGATTGCACAACAAAATAATAACTAAATATCTTGTTTTATTTGTGTCATTCAAAGATATTAAGTAAAAAAGATAATTAAAAAAATATATAAAACCTCCTTCAAGGTCCTAACCTACACTAAAAAGTTACAAATAAAATATAAATCTAGCTGAAAGCATATAGGTCCCGCTGTGTGCGGTGTTTGCGCTCCTTCATCATCCGCACCTCGTCTGCTAGTGATGTGATGTGATGTTAATATGGCTATTAATATTCCTTATTTACATAAATTGTAACATCATATAAATATGTGTAGACATTGTTATACACTTCACCTTGGAGTCGGTGCCAGTTGAGACTAGCTATTTAATCGGAACCACATCTGATCTCAAAAGTTCAGATCGTTGAATATAAAAAAATTAAAGAACGCGGTCAGAGTAAGTACTAGATACTGAGCCCACTATAGATGACTGCTAGCAGTAGAAGTCTTTTGGTCGAAATGATGGTGATTAGCTGGCACCGACTCGTTGTTTTAAATTAGAATAATTATTTTACGATACATCGTTTTTATTGTAATTTAAATGAAATAATTTTTAGTGGGTATGGAAAATGTTAAGAGCTTTTGAATAATCTGTAACTTTAAAAAAAATCAATTTTATAATAAAATACCTAAATAAAATAAATAAAATTCCAACCCCCACTGGATCAGATCAGCGTCATAAGTCGATCCAGGTCCAAGTGCTAGTCAAAGGAGAGCCTATTACCTAGCTGTGGAATCTGTTAAGCTGTCTAGATCTAGAAAATCAAAGTACATTAAGGTTATATTACTTATCTTAACTATATAAAAAAAATCTACAGGAGCGTGATCTTAAGAATATACCTGTATGTATAGAAAATTCATCCACAATTTTGTTTTTCAGTTTTCGAAACAATCCCGTATGATTTACTCTTTTGTAAAGATTGCAATTTAAGGTACTGTTTAGGTACAGTTTATTGATACATGTTCCAGATCATCATAGTTCATACGTGTTTTCTAGATATGGTAATGTGCAAGCCAACCATACATCAGAATCGCTTGAGTATGACGCTACCTATTTATTATGTGAATGCCTGAAGTACTGATTATATTTTCATAGGTACAATTCAGTATTGTTTAGGTACAGTTATGGCATACATCTCGTCAATTTTCAGACACCTATCAAGCGATTCTGACGCTCACTAAAAGTTTCTTATAGAAAACACCACCTTTGGGTGCACATAAAGGCGAACCAAGTCGTCCTTTTCGAATAGATGGGATGAAAAAGGTTTTTCGTTTTAATTCCTAATTATGGATACTATTACTCGTAAAACGATACTGCATAAAAAAGGCACGAAGTAAAGAAGTAATTTACGCTGAGTTTCATTCTAAATGGATTTGATATACTCTTAAAAACCGTGCCTAAGACAAGTTTATAACTGTGCACTTCAAATTAATTCTCCATACAAATAAAAACTTGTAGCAAGAATTTGGCTACAAGACAAAAACTTCAAGATATGATGTATAGCATATATTATTTTCAATGTCCCACATTCTATATTTTGGACAGAAAACTTGTACAAAAACACGTCGTTTACGTGATTTTGCCTTCCCCTTCGCCTTAAGTAACTCAAATTAATTAAGTTGCTGTTCTGTTGATTTCTCGTCACTCGCAGTCAGTCGCTCACTTAGTAATTCTATAACCCAAATTAATTAATTTTGACACTCAAAACTGTAATTTACAGTCAGTCGTTTTATTGCCCAAAAAAAATACACCTTTGTAAAATTTGTTCAGTAGCCAGCACATGCGGCTGGATATATTGTCCTTCGGCGAACCTCGGCGCTAGGTTGAGCCCGTATTCCGTAGGGGTGAATTTCGTAGTGCAAACCAACAGTCAGCAAGTCCAACTGCATGTATTGGCTTCTGTACATATTCATGAGAAGAAGAAGAATCAATCCATCACTGCAATCTTTAAAATACGTAAAAGTAACGTTTTAAGTCATGTCACGCAAAGTGCTGCAAAATATCGTAAAATGTTACAATACTAACGTTCTGGCAAGTTTTGCGCCGCAAGTCACCGCCGCCATGTTATACTATGCAGCTGCACCACCACCAAATTTCGCAGTGAATTAATTACAATGTGTTGTACGTCGGACGTACATACTGTACGTGTGTGGAAAAATCATGTACGTCGATTAAAAACACTGAAAAAAAATGTTTATTGTGGCGCAGCTGCAGAGTATGCTACCCAGCTGCGCCACAATAAACATTTTTTTTCAGTGTTTTTAAACGACGTACATGATTTTTCCACACACGTACAGTATGTACGTCCGACGTACAACACATTGTAATTAATTCACTGCGAAATTTGGTGGTGGTGCAGCTGCATAGTATAACATCCGCCGCCGCCGACGCAGACGCACGAAGCTGTGGCCAGGGGGTAAAGGTACGCGTCCATTGGCCGGCGCCGGGCGCGCCGCAAGCACGGCACGCAACGGCACGGTTGGTTGAACTAGAGTCTTATTTCACACTCCAACTATTTACTACAACAGCATTTTACATATTTTTGCAGGAGGAGGTTGCAATCTGCAGTGTTGACAATACAACAAACAAGTTTAAGGTGATCAGCATATTGCAAGCATTTTGATTCATCTCCCGCCGCCGCCGGTTTCACGGGGACGACAAGAAACGCAACTGCATCCTGTTTTCTTAGGACCTTCTAATAAATAACCGCGCTTAGTTTTATCGTCTCGTCTCTGCCCAAAAATTATAGTAACATTGACATGTATTTTACATTGAAATTTATCCAATACTCACGCAAATGGGCAACAATAAATCAAATGCGACGAATCTTAGCAAGAATAGGAGCCAGCGACACAGTCTGCATAGTATATTGTTTTTTTTGTAATTTGGCCTGAAACGATTAAATAATAAATTAGGCAAAATAGATTGTGCTTATACTTGTAGAGCCTCAAGACGTCAATTTGTTCTTATTCGTCAACTGCAAGAACTCTGGATATTTCTCATATAGGTACCTACAACTTGACAGTCGCGAAATCTCCCCCTCAATCCTTCTCAGCCACTAAGCACAGTAAAAAAACCACTATGAATTCAACATAATATGAGCTTAATTTACACATTATCTTATATTGTTTGCAAATTGCAAACTCGGCATTTTACAAACGGTCGCCAGTTTGCAATATGCCACAGACAAATTGTAAAATGCCTTGCCATTTTATAAAAAACCAAAAGAAATCAAATAGCATATAGCATAAAAAAATCAGGTTAAACTAAGATTTTTTCATGGGGGCTAAAAAGGTAGCCAACGACCCCTCCAATCATTAAATTCAATTTGGCACACGATGCGCCAAACACCCTGTATAATCACTACATAGTCACTACATACATAGTATAAAACAAAGTCGCTTTTTCTGTCCCTATGTCTCTCCCTTTGTACGCTTAAATCTTTAAAACTACGCAACAGATTTTGATGCGGTTTTTTTTATAGATAGAGTGATTCAAGAGGAAGGTTTATATGTATAATACATGCATAATATGCTTAAGGATAACCCACAATAACCATTTTCCCGTGCGGAGTCGGGGCGGGTCGCTAGTATAAAGTCGCTTTCTCTGTCCCTATGTCCCTCCCTATGTCCCTCCCTTTGTACGCTTAAATCTTTGAAACTACGCAACGGATTTTGATGCGGTTTTTTTTTAATAGATAGAGTGATTCAAGAGGAAGGTTTATATGTATAATACATGCATAATATACTTAAGGATAACCCACAATAACCATTTTCCCGTGCGGAGCCGGGGCGGGTCGCTAGTACTATATTATGATGTTAACTCACCCGTCATATAAGGGACTAAGTTTTTTACTGTTATGTCATATCGACTACAATATTAGTATTGATCCACCTCTCCTTCGCTTCTCGCCGAGAAAGAATCCAGTACATACAGTGTCTTGTATTGTCTTTCGTACCTACTTCATCTTTGATAGATAATCAGTGACAGTCGAAGGTAAATCGCTATCATTATTCTCGAATCGTTGCGCAGTCTCGATTTTATGGCATTTAGACCATTATTCTACACATTATGAGGCTTACCGTATGAATTCCTTACTGATTGTATATTTTTCATTTTCCTCACTCATCCACGCCAAATAATATTCAATTCGTTGCCAAAATGTTAGAAATAGAAGACCTGAAAGCCACAATAGTGATAAAAATTTCACGATTACCGATTAAGAGATAAAATTAATAAGTTCTAATGTTAGTGCTTGATATAATTGCCAGCTACTATTAAGCTAGCTAGATTTACAGCTCACATATTTCAAACCAATTCTCGTGAAATATTATACTTGTCACAGTTTTTATTTTTCATACTAGCTTCCCGCCGCGGCTCCGCCCGCGTTAATAGTTTTTCCCGTGGGAATGAGGTATTTTCCCGTGGTAAAAGTTAGCCTATATTCTTCCGCAAGGTCTATTCTTTCTATGTGCCAACTCCACCCGCTTTAACATTTTTTCCCTTGGGAATGAGAAAATTTCCCGCGGTAAATCGTAGCCTATGTTCTTTCCCAAGGTCTATTCTATTTTTGAGCCAAGTTTCACCAAAATCGGTTTAGTAGTTTCGGAGCCTATTCAATTATTATGAATGTCGGAAGGAGGACAAAACTATGGTAGGTGGGGCAAAGCGAATAAATAAAGGAAACCCGCAAAGGGCTACACTCGGAAATACGTTAAGCGTGGGCGTATGCTACAATAACTTTTAGAGAACCATCGTACACTATCTTTGTCAGCACTACCTTAATTTGTCATCACTATTGAAACAGACTTTACCAACTATATCGAATTCCATCACAATTGAAACACACTATACCACCATAGACTCGGTTGCTTGTTATCACGAACGATCGGGACCTAATCAATCCCTAAAAGGGGTTTAGGTAGATCCGAGCACCATCAAAATGCCATAAGGGGAAACTGGCATGGAAACACTGAACATTTACAAACTGGCCAACCAAGGGGCCTCCCCGCCCGGACCTTATGTAACTCGACCATGTTACTCGTACAGTTACTACTCTACCCGCGGTCATGATAACAATGACACCATACGAATATCAGAACCTAGCCAACCTTGCTAGCGACACGATAATTAGATCACTTTACTCACGGTTTACAGACACCACTGGACTGTGGTACAAACAATATTCCAACAACCATTATATCAACATACATCCAGATCTCACATCGAATCACACATCACAAAACACACCGGACAAAGTTATCAACGCGGCTGCGGATCTACCAAGAGCTCGCCCTCCACTGAGCGATGCTATTTATGCTCCGCTCTGTTTCTCATGGCTCCTCTACACGATGGGCCATCATGATGGTCCATCGTAGTGGACCACCGTATCGAGGGCGTAGTGGCGTAGGCTGGCTTGTGGTGCGTACGATGGCGGCGGAATGGCCGCGGTGTCGGTTTATCGCCCACACATCAAAGGGGAATGGGCCAGCGATGGTGGTACGCATCTACACGTGGCCCATTCCACAATGCTAAATAAAAGAAATAAATGTTTATAATAAAGTTTGTTAATATCTCGACAAGTTTTTATGTAACATTCTTAGATTTTCGCGGTTGTTGCTCTGGGTAAGCTCAATTTAAAACGAAATCGTGGAGAAAAACCCGAGAAAATGTGTGTTAGTGAAGTTTTTATGTCTTACTTGAACAAATAAATAATGTAATGTAATAAATTAATGGGTTTGATAAAATCCAAATTTATTTTTATCTTTTTAGAGGATTTAAATAAAAGCTTGTTTCAAAATATATTTTACTTTATTTTTGAACACATTAAGAAAATAACAGTATGTGCTGTATAAATAATTGCCACAGCGGCTATCTACGTCCATCTCGGTAAACGTTCAGATCTCAACTGTATATCGCCATCGTGTAGATGCGTACTCACCAATTGATGGCCATTTTACTGGACAAGCGCTGGCCCATCATGTAGAGGAGCCATCAAACGTTCGTGTCGCTAAGATCGCTCGATTTCTACTGATTTACGCTCGTCTAATGGCTCCTCTACACGATAGGCCATCCCTGGGCCAGCCAGATCGCCATCGAATGGTGAGTACGCATCTACACGATGGCGATATACAGTTGAGATCTGAACGTTTACCGAGATGGACGTAGATAGCCGCTGTGGCAATTATTTATACAGCACATACTGTCATTTTCTTAATGTGCGGAAGAATAAAGTAAAATATATTTTGGAAATAAAGAACACGTCCGTCTCGTAGAATCGTTTATTGCAAGAGAGTTCCAAAACTACCGACAATATTTTGTATAGGTTGAAGTTACCCACATTACACCTCCACCCTTATCTACTAACAATAATATTAATACTTAACTATATTTTGCTTGAAAGGCAAATTACCAAAAATACAATACGTGGCATACACTAACTGATCGTGGCAACATCAATTTTAACACACAAAAGTAAAACAAAGAAATGCATACAAGTCTATTATCTAACCAAATTCGAAACCAAAAAACCTCGGTGGTTTACGGTGACGGAGATTGGGGAGCTCCCCTCTCGGGGCCGAGCGCGGGTCCACCCCGGGCCGCCTCCGTGCCGGCCAGCCGACACGGACACGCCACTGCCGCGGCGGAGTCAGAGAAACCCGGTGATGACGACCCCACTTCCACTTCCGATTCTGATAGTTCAGGGCCACTCGGATAAACTAAATATGACTTTTTATTACTAGCGGAATTACTGCAAGCAAGCGGTTCCTGTGGATCCTGTTCCGATAACCGTTCCCTATTCACACGTAATTTAATTTGGTCAACGTGTCTGTGTATGACTGAATAGAATAGAATAGAATAGAATATACTTTATTGCACACAAGAGAATACAACAAACATAATTAATGCAACACAGGTGTACAAAAGGCGGCCTTATTGCTAAGGTAGCAATTTCTACCAGGCAACCCTTTGGGTACAGGATTGCATGAATAAGTAAATAACTGCGAGGCAGTGCGTTAAATACAAAAGGAAAAACAGATACATGCATAATCTACGTTAAGCTATACGAAACAGGAATAAAATAATATAAGCATCTTAAACCTACACAAAAATATCTACAAAAATAAATAAATAAATATAAATATATATATATAATATAATACATAAATATTCATACATAGATAAATAAAATAATGATAAACTACAAAAATACTACTTAGATAATAAAAAATAAATCTACATATACCTAAAGAAATCACAATAAGACAACCAAAGTAAACAGAAGAAAGAAGCACAGTTCAACAGAGGGAGAGGAAATGGGCTTTCAGACTATTTTTAAAGGAATTAAGTGAGGGGGCTTCTCTTAATGAAGCAGGAAGAGAGTTCCAGAGTTTAATTGCTTGGATAGTGAAAGAGTTTGAATAACATTTACTTTTATGTAGAGGCATATAGAGACAGAGATTACGAGAAGGACGTACAGTACGATCGTGAGTCTCAGATTGAAATTGAAAACGTTCTTTTAGATACAAAGGAGTCGAAGGGTCAAAGAGGATAGAATATAAGAGTGAAAGAATGTGGTGATCCCGTCGACGACGAATTGGAAGCCATTTGAGTTGAGATCTGAAGGAGGAGACATGATCATACTTCCGAAGGTTGAAAATAAATCGAATACATAAGTTTTGCAACCGCTCGAGTTTGTTGAGCATCTCCTCTGTAAGATCCGGGTAAGATATATCAGCGTAATCAAGAACAGGTAGAAGTAATGACTGAGCAAGAGAGATTTTCGTACAGGTCGGTAACATATTGCGCAGCCGTTTTAGAGAGCCATATGAAGCAAACATCTTCCTGCTGACCTCTGCAATTTGTGGCTTCCAGGATAAAGTTCTATCAAATATGATTCCGAGGTTTTTAACAGTCTGACTATATGGTAAACGAACTCCATCAAATATGACAGGAGGCAACTGATCGAAATCAACCCTAGATATAAATCCGGGGCTACCAGTCACAATAACCTGGGTCTTTTTCGGGTTAATCATTAGGCCATAAGAGTGACTCCAATCAGATATCCGGACAAGATCAAGATTGATTGTACGCACCGCTTCAGGCAGTTCGCGCACGGTCGCCTGTGAGTAGATCTGGAGGTCGTCTGCATACAAATGGTAAGAAGAAGTAAGGGAGTGAGTAATACGATTAATAAAAATTGTGAAGAGGAGAGGGGACAGAACGCCACCCTGCGGCACGCCTGCAGTGGTATTGCACCAAGAGGAGAGATAGTCCTCCACCTTGATGCGCTGCCTGCGCCCGTACAGGTAACTGTGAAACCAGTCAATAGCCGTTGGAGATATGTTAAGAGAGCGCAGCAGCCCTAGCAAGATATCAAAATCAACTGTGTTGAAAGCGTTACTAAAATCTAGCAGCGCTAGTACCGTGAGCTGCTGACAATCCATACCCCAGCGAATGTCGTCAGAGATCTTGACAAGAGCAGTAGTCGTACTATGACCGGAACGGAAGCCGGATTGGAAAGGATTGAGTAGGTTGTAGCGAGTAAGGAACTGGTTTAGCTGTCGATGGATCAGCCGTTCTAGGACTTTAGATAGGAACGGAAGGATAGAGATAGGCCTATAATCAGAGTACGAAGCAGGTTTGGCTTTCTTCGGGAGAGGGATTATTTGTGCATCTTTCCAAGCGGAAGGAAAAACACCTGAGGAGATCGAGTGGTTAAGTATCTTGGTAATAACCGGAGTGACAATATCTATAATAGGAATAATCATGTTACGACTAATGCAGTCGCTACCAACGGCATTCGAGGAGACAGACAGTATGCTTTTCTTAACATCACAATCGGAAAATTGACGAAAAGTAAATGAAGGAAAATTTGGGGCTGGCTGTGTAGAAAGATTTTTCAAAGTATTTATTTTGCTATCAGCAAGCTACTACTGAGCTAATAATCATCAGTAAAAATGTAATAATCAGTTTGACCCAACCTACTCTCTATTTTCCCTTTAACCCATTTGTCGACACCTCCACGGTAAGTCCGGTACCAGACCAACGCGCCTGGCTGGAACTCCCGGGTCGTGGGTGCGCGCGCGCGCTCCTGCCGCTGCTGCTCGCGCCTAACCCGCGCGCCTCGGTCTGGCTTTAAACAGTCGAGCCGCGTGCGCAGCGACCGGCCCTGCAGCAATTTAGCTGGACTTTCGCCAGTCGTGCAATGTTCCGTGTTACGATAAATAAGTAAATACCTATTCAGTGCCGTTTCAGTGTCCACCCCCTGTATATAATAATAATAATAATAATAATAATAAGCTTTATTTCGGACCAGTTACATCCATAATTTAAACACCAATACAATCAATAAAACACACACAGACAAACAATAAAATAAATTAAATTAAAATCAAAATTAAAATTAAAATTAAAATTAAAATCAAAATTAAAATTAAAATTAAATTAAAATCAAAATCAAAATTAAAATTAAAATTAGATCAATTAAAATAAAATAAAATAAAATTAAATAAATTAAAAATGTCATGCCAAAAAATTTACGCTAACAGTTTGACACCAGAACTGTGTAAAAGCGTCCATCGATGTAGCATAGGGGAGTCCCACCGTGCAGAAAACACCCTCAGGATGCAGTTGGGGCTAGCATTGAGGCGTTCCAGCATAGAGGCACATCGCTTTCGCATTATTGCGTCGAAACCGTCTATTCTTGCTTCCGCAAACATTCCTGAAGCGCTACAGAACCTCGGTAACCCCATCAACATCCTGAAAGCATTGTTGTACTGCACTCGAAGATCACTGTATGCCCGCTGCGTATATCCGACCCACAGGCTGCATGTATAAAAAGATTGGCAATATGCTTTGAAAAGCGTAGCCTTGACCTCCCTTGAACAGCAAGCGAACCTGCGAATCAGCATATTACAGCGGACAGCCAGCGACCTTCTCTCCCTCTCAATATCCGTGCCGTCCTTCAGATCATCGGTAACCCAGTGGCCCAAATATTTAAACTTATCCACTTTATTCAAAGGAGCTCCGCACAAGGAAACAGAAATGTCTGGATAGGTCTTGGTTCCTGCCTTAAAAGTCATTAGCTCACTTTTTTTGGTGTTATATTTGAGCCCCTGGGCCACCGCATACGATTCACATACTTTTATGAGCCTGCGCATGGCGCCGATCGATGGACTAAGCAGCACCATATCATCTGCATAACTGATGTTATTGATGCATGTTCCGTCTATGTGACACCCAATTTTGGTGCTGCTCAATTCATCGACCAACGCGTTCATATAGAGGTTAAACAGATTTGGAGATGACAAGCCCCCCTGCCTAACACCACACTCCAGCCCGTACTCCTCAGACACCGAATCACCCCATCTCACGCGGTTGGTTTGATGATCATACCAGTATTTAAATAGCAAGATAATCTCTCGAGGCAAGGTAGTCTCGCGCCTCATTTTATCCCAAAGGATATCGTAAGACACGAGATCAAACGCCTTGGAGAGATCCAAGAAACACGCGTGAACTGGGGTTTTTCTGGTGGTATAATAATTTACAGTCTGCTTGAGGCATAATACAGCGCTTTCGGTAGACAATCCAGGCCTAAATCCAAACTGTGCGTCATTAAGACTTAAGTGCTTACTTAAATGCTTATCAAGCAAGCGGTCCAGCACTTTAGAAATCACAGTCGCCAAAGATATTGGCCTATAGTTCGTCATATCAGAAGGGTCTCCCGTTTTATTCTTCACAATGGGCACTACTACAGTATGCATTAGTTCTTTCGGCAGGTAAGAATGTGCAAGATATAAAGTGAAGAACATTGCAAGGACCCTATTCAAATGAGCACCTGCGTATTTCAGATGCTCAATGCTGAGGCTGTCATGACCAGGAGACTTTCCCCGGGTCATACTGTTTATAACTGCAGCTACATCCTTGGCAGTAAACTTCACACTACGCTCCCCAGAATCAGCCTCAGCACTGGACATCCGAGACGCTGAGGACGACAAAGGCGACTTGACACGAAAGTGCTGCTTAAAAGCATTAGCTATCTGGCTAGGCTCGCTGGAATAGGCTTTCTAGGCTTTCTTGATCGTTATAATATCGATACCTCTGGGCTCAAAGGGCGTAACCACCATTTTGCCGAAAATGACTTTTAAATGCCATTCTATTTCTTTTTTTCTGCTCTATCGATCAGTATATTTAAAATTTTGATAACTTAAAAAAAATGGTTTATACGACCTAAAATTTCAAGGTTTCTAATCAAGATTTTTTTAATTTTTGGGTCGTAAATTCCTTTACCCTCGGTCATCGCAAATTTTTAAGACGTAAACACCATTAATGAAAACACAATGGCGTTTACATGAAGAGTATTTAGACTGTGATTATGCAAATAAACGATCTACATTCAAGTGGTTTTTTATATTTTCATTGCAGGATCCCTTCAATAAACATAAAAATGATAGAAATTTAATATTTAGTTAAAAATTGGCTCATTTATAATAAATATTAAAGTTTACAAAAAATTATGACATACAAATAGATAATGCCGCTTTAAAATAGGTTTTAAGAATATCTCCTTTTGTATTTTTCTGCTCACTAGACTCTCACTAGAAATTATGTTACGTGTAACTGTGAAAACTTTACTGGTTTATTATTTTTTTATGTTAAGAAAACGATAGAAAAGCTTGAAGTTTTTATTTGTGATACAAAAAGCTAAATTAAACGAATACAACATACAAAAATGTAACAAACAGAGTCTTTAATATAAAAAAATTGGTGGTTACACCCCAAGTTTGTTCAAAAGTAGTCATTTTTCAGGGTGTAAACGTCACATTAAACAAAAAATTTAGGGCGTAAAAGACATTTATTTTTGTTATTATTAGACTTGCTCTAAATATGATTTTACTATCCTATAAAGCAAAAAATTCTAAGGATATGGCTCTAGGTTTCATTTTTATAGCTATAAAAACAAAAAAGTTATGCCAAAAATTAAAAAAATATTTTTGTTTTTTGGCTCTCCTGAAAAGTCGTGTTTTGGTGATTACGCCCTTTGAGCCCAGAGGTATCGATATAGGCTTTCTTGATCGCTCTTTTACAAATTTTTACAGCATTCTCAGCCGCGCCATTAGATGATGGATGATGATAAGGGGCAGAAAAAATATGTTCGATGCCATTGTATTTTAAAAAGTTCCCAAACTCTTCACTAGAAAATGGTGGTCCATTATCACTAACTATTTGCTTAGGTAAACCGAAACGCGCCCATAGTTCACGTAGCTTAGTGATAACACATTTGGCCGATGTCGAGTTCACTTTGCTAATTTCAATCCATTTTGAATACGCATCAATCACTACAAGATAGGTTATCCCCTGCAGTGGGCCCAGGAAGTCGAGGTGCAACCGCGACCAGGGCCGGTCAGGCCAGGGCCATGCGCGCACCGCGTGCCGCTCCGGCGCATCCTGCACGCGCGCACACACGGCGCACGCGCGGCACACCGCCTCCACCGCCTCGTCGACGCCTGCCCACCACACATAGCTGCGTGCCAGCTGTTTTGTTTTATTAATCCCCATGTGGGCATCGTGCAACTCGCGCAGCACTCGCTCGACGCATGCTTTTGGCACGACCACCCGGCCACCGGGTTACGCAACCAAGTTCCTCATACAGCTCCTGCCTTCTGTTATAGTATGGCTTTAATCCTTCAATTTCTAATTCCTGTGGCCATCCGTCCTTCAGATAGCTTAAAACTCTACTTAACCAAGGATCTTTGGCCGTTTCTGACTTTAATTTATTGTAATCTATGAGTAAAGCTTCCGAAGCGAAGTGTAAATATGTCTGCTCCGGACATTCTTGTTCGACGGGTTTGTTTTCTCTGTGAGCAGAAATCATACGTGATAACGCATCTGCGACATTGTCGTCCGATCGTACATATTCTATGTCGAAATCATAAGCAGTTAAAATTAATGCCCACCTTTGCAGTCTACTCGCGGTCATGCTAGGGATCCCTTGGTGCGGACCAAAAATTGAAACCAAAGGCTTGTGATCAGTTCTAAGCGTAAATGACCTGCCATATAGATATTGATGAAATTTCTTAACAGCAAATACTATCGCAAGAACTTCCTTCTGTATCTGACTGTAATTGATTTCGGCCGCGGTTAGCGCTCTCGAGGCGAACATGACTGGCCGCTCGCCGGCCCCCCCCGGCCCCCGCTGCGCTAGCACGGCCCCCAGACCGCGCGCGCTGGCGTCGCACGTAACCACCAGCGGCGCCTCTAAACAGTAGTGGCTCAGCGCCACCGCCTCGCCTAACCGTAGCTTTACCTCCGCAAAGGCCCACTGTTGGTGCTTACCCCATTTCCACGGCGTTTCTTTTTTTAATAGTTGATATAGTGGGTGTAAGTACATGCTTAAGTTTTTAATGAATCTACCGTAAAAATTTAACATACCAATAAATGATCTCAACTCAGACACGTCCTGTGGAATTGCCATATCTATTATTGGTTTAATTTTCTCCTCATCAGCATGTATACCGTCCTTATCAATCACGTACCCAAGGTATTTGACTCTGCTCACAAAAAATGCACACTTCTCTTTTTTAAGTTTTAAGCCAAATTCCTTTAATCTCTTTAACACTTTCTCTAGAGTATGATAATGACTCGCTTTATCTTTCGTAAATACTAAAACATCATCTAAAAAGGTTACTACGCCAGGTATATCCTTAAATAAGTTAGCCATTATTCGCTGAAAAATACCTGGGCTTGAGGATAGCCCAAAAACAAGCCTACCATAAATAACCCAGTAAACATTTTTGTATCGTCTAACTCAATTTGGTTATACGCCTGGGAAAGGTCTATTTTACTAAAATGTTTACTACCGCTTAATTTTGCTAACAGGTCGTCGATTTTCGGAACAGGATACTTGTCAACCGCTAGTACTTTATTAAGTGTTACCTTGTAATCCGCGCATAACCGAATGGCCCCGTCCGGCTTATTCACAATAACAAGTGGAGTCGCCCGCCCACTCCGAGCTCTCGACGGGCTCGATGACGCCGGCGCGCAGCATGGCATCGAGCTCAGCGTCGACGCGCTCACGCAGCGCGTACGGCAAAGGGCGCGTGCGACAATACACTGGTACTGCTTCCGGCCGCACGTTTAACCGCGCGCGGCCGCCAGTGAAGCGCCCCAAACCTCCGTCAAACAATTCAGCGAAGCTGGAAAACAAATTGTCAATGGTTTTACAAACTGAATTCTCTTTATATTCTAAATTATTCACAAACAGTCTTGGAATTTCAATTTTTAATTCTGTCAGCCATTGTCTACCTAATAATGTTGTCGATCTATTCTCGATAACGTATAAATCTAATAATTTAGTGTATTGTTGATAAGACACTCTAGTAATACAGTATCCTAATGGCTTAACCTTTGTACCATCATAAAAAGTCAGAGACAAGTTACATTTTGACAATGGCAAGTGACTAAACATCTTATCATATATTTGTTTACTAACACACGATATTGCAGAGCCTGTATCAATTTCCATAATCAAGTCCCTATTTTCAACTAGTAAACACATGCTCACCGGTTTGTACTGAGATAGTGACATTTGCATCACTGGTTCCTCATCCGATACATCGTTCAATTCGTTCGCCGTGCCGTCTTCTCTCACATAGTCCTGCGAGTTGCCTGCATAGTATACATTAGCGCCGCCGCCGCTGCCTCCACGCTTGTTTGTGCTACGACCATTACTACGCTGCCGAGGGCCGTTCCCGCTGCTCTTCACTGTCGTGGACTTGTCCGCCATACATACACGCCTTAAGTGCCCCATGGCACCGCACTTGCTGCAATTGTACGCTTTAAATCTGCACTCATTTGCTAAATGATCGCGACCACCGCACGACCCACAAAAATCACGCACTTGTAATTGTGACGTGGGATTGACAGAGCGCCCCGCGCTCACCCCACCTCCTCTTGCAGTACCTGCCCGGTGCGAGCTATAAGCGCGTGATTCCGTTCGTATAGCATGCAAACTGCCGCCGCCGCCGTTTATCTGATTCGATGACGACGTTCCTATTTTTCTCGTCTCCACCAAAGCCGCATCACGCTCAGCCGCTTCTAAAGAGCACGCCAAAGTCACTGCTTTCTCGTAGGTCAACAACTTTTCCTCTGCAAAAAGTCTTTTGCGAATGACATCACTGCGCAAGCCACACACAAGTTGGTCCCGTAAATTTTCTTCTAGGTTTAAACTAAATTCACAATCACGGGCCATTTTTTTTAACACTGCAATATAGTCATTTATCGATTCTCCCTCGACTTGCCGCCTTTGTCTAAACTTGTAACGTTCCGCCATTGGAGAAGGTTTCGGTTGCAAATGCTTACGTAATAGGTCAACCGCCGCCGAGTACGTCAAATCCTTTGGTTTTTTTGGACTTGAAAGTGTAGATAAAAGCTCGTATGCTTCTTCGCCAATAGCTGATAACAACGTTGGCAACTTCACTTCTTCTTTTACTCCATTGGCAAGAAAATACATTTCCAGCCTTTCGACGTATGCAGTCCAATTACCCGACTGCACCTCGAACTCACGAATCTTCCCTACTGACATATTTGCACGCGGATTCAGACCGATTTGGATTCTTCAGCGTTACCGTGTTGTAAAACTCGCTTTTATTTTCAAAATAATAATCCTCGTTTGCCAGTGAAATAAAGAACACGTCCGTCTCGTAGAATCGTTTATTGCAAGAGAGTTCCAAAACTACCGACAATATTTTGTATAGGTTGAAGTTACCCACATTACAATTTTGAAACAAGCTTTTATTTAAATCCTCTAAAAAGATAAGAATAAATTAGGATTTCATTAAACCCATTAATTTATTACATTACATTATTTATTTGTTCAAGTAAAACAAAAACTTGTCGAGATATTAACAAACTTTATTATAAACATTTATTTATTTTATTTAGCATTGTGGGATGGGCCACGTGTAGATGCGTGCGTACCACCATCGCTGGCCCATTTCCCTTTGATGTGTGGGCGAAAAACCGACACCGCGGCCATTCCGCCGGCATCGTACGCACCACAAGCCAGCCTACGCCACTACGCCCTCAATATGGTGGCCCACTACGATGGACCATCATGTAGAGGAGCCATAACGAAAAACGGCGTTTTTAACGAGTGGTCACAAGCACTCGTTGCAGCAAGCGAGTGATAGATTAAACACCAAGCAATAACGTCTATATTCCAACAATGACGTTCTCGCTCGATTGACATTAGGATCACACACACAGAGACACCCCCCCGTCCCCCCCCGACATGAAAGAGACGCCTATACGATCGACACGGGAGTGTGAGCGAGAGCGACAATCCGCAAAGAGTAAGCAACCATAGATTTACGTTCCGTTTTAGTTTCGGAAACTACCGGTTTATGTTTTATCTG
Source organism: Teleiodes luculella (assembly GCA_948473455.1). NCBI lineage: Eukaryota > Metazoa > Arthropoda > Insecta > Lepidoptera > Gelechiidae > Teleiodes > Teleiodes luculella. The sequence continues at coordinate 42,741 of CAOKYR010000343.1, read as the reverse complement.
CGTAAAATGAACAAAACACCATATCGAAGACGAGTGACTCAGAAATACGGAAAAACAGCGTCCTTCGACTTGGAAGACGACTGTGACTTATGTCGCATACGCTTACGCTAAGTCATACGAACGTTTGAGAAATAGAGCTCCCTGGTCGTGGGGCCTCCTGTCAGACGTCACCGCGCCTACTTCACTCCGGTCAACTATATCGATTCTACCCTCTAGATACTCACAAACAGTCATCAATGCTTTGATTAAATAGGTACAACTTCTAGATAGAGTGTCGCCTTGTTGACACCACCGAAAAAACGGGCCAACTTTTATATGCTTGTGTGCGTTACAGCTTATGTTTTACACAACTGTCATCTATTCCTTCCTAGGGTTATCATGTATGGCGTTATTTCCCAATACTTCGGGAAAATTACGAATTCTGCTCATAGTTATACGTTTTGAACATATTAAAATAATAATATTATTAAAAACTTTTTAAGAAGTTGAGTTGCGTATTTGGTTATAAGTATATTTGTTTGCGTTGTTGTTTAAATAGACACGTTTAATTATGAACGGGATATTTACACATTTACATGAGTTTCTAAATAAATAGATGCTGCATTATTGTTTTATACATTATATTATGTATATAATATTATTTATTTTATATTTGTTTTTCACAAAAAAAGCATTAAATCGAGAACCAACTTTTATAAAAAAAAAAATTGTCTCTGGGGAAACATGGAATCAATAATATGGCAGCCCCGAGAAAATAAATAATACAATATGGAGTCGCAAATTCAAAGTCTTTAAAGTTGAAAATTCATAGTTTTAACGTTATTTACGGATGGAACACTATCCCTTTAGACATTTTAAATCGCCCTTTCAATTCCAGCATACTTTTATGACGCAACTTGTAATTTTATTGAAGAAAAATGAAAATTCTATAAGCCGCTTTGGACTAGCGGTTCGCTTGACATCTCAACTCAATTCGGACTGACAGATGAAAAATCGAGGTGCGACTAACAATCAACCTCCTTTTTTTTAAGACGCTTTTGAACACCTTAGGCTCTATCTAGGAGTTGTATATAATCAAAACATCGATGTTTACAATCGATTTAAACGATCAATCTGGCTTCAATCTCCGACAATGAATATTTTAGGTATTTTTTTACGCCTTAGGTTACATTATTGAAGTTTTAGTAAGGATCCTTAATTAAAAAAATAATAATTATAGCCTATGTTACTTATAGTACGAGAGCCCACGACCAAAACCATGTCTCATAGCAATACGGCAAAAACCCTATAAAATCGTTAGATTGTATGATTCTGAACCCGACTAGGTGTGTAGTAACGGTCGAAAGTGTAGCAACTGTGTGGGAGGCCTTTTCCGCTGTGTCAAAAAAAAAGGCAGTCGGTATTATAGCAATACGTCTGATAGTGAAAATGTACATAGATTTTATAATTGTATTACGAAAAAGTTTGTTTTCAGACATTTTGCGCGTAGCATATAGCCTGAGCGCATTTTTGAAAATGTCAACAGATTTAGCCGACCCGTATCATAGCAATACGGATAAAAAAAAAACTTTTCGTATTGCTGCCAGGATTATCAAAAACCTGTTTTCAGACACTTTAAGAGGCCGTCTGCAAAATTATCGCCGCAAGTGGCGCCGCCAATTGATTTTCCTCAATTTCTTTTAACACAGAGCGAATTTAAATAAAGTAATTCACTTATTTGATGTAGAAAATCATAAGCTTTTTTTTAAACTGGCAATATTCTAACGGCAATAATACAGCTAGATACTTTTATGAAAATCGCCAAAAGTGGCCGTTTTTGGCGGTTTTCTAAATTATAACCATGAGGACTATTGCCGTTAGAATATTGCCTGTTTAAAAAAAAGATTATGATTTTCTACATCAAATAAGTGAATTACTTTATTTAAATTCGCTCTGTGTTAAAAGAAATTGAGGAAAATCAATTGGCGGCGCCACTTGCGGCGATAATTTTGCAGACGGCCTCCTAAGTGTAGCATAATATACTCCCATATAAGTTGTCTGATAGAGAAGGTGCTACACTTAATTTATCCGATACAAATTTTTTGCACATGTGGACAACTTATTTTATCATGTCCAACAAATTTCAGACATATTGCTATGATACCGATCGGTAAAATTTGTTAACATTTTCAAAACGGTCTCAAAATTTAATGCGTTCACATTTCCGTCTGAAAATTGTTTTGTTCGCATCAAATAACCAAAATATACTAATAAAAAAGATTTTCAGACGTATTGCTATGAGACATTTTTTTTGTCTCATTTTTAATTTTTTAAGTGTTTTTACGGGTTTGCGCTACACCACTAACTTCTGAAAAATATGTTTCCGGTATCTGAGAACTATCATTCAACTACAGTCTGCAAATCAGACATATTGCTATGATGCAGTTCGGTAAAATTCTTTGACAATTTTGAAAATTCGGTCAGATCAAACGCTACGCGGAAAATGTCTGATATTGGTATTTTCGAGTTCAGGATAATTGTATCTATCGATTTGATGCTGTTTTGGCCGTATTGCTATGAGACAAAAATTTTGGTCGTGGGCTCTCGTACTATTAGGGTGAATGTAGCTTTCTAATGGTGAAAGAATTTTTGAAATCGGTTCAGTAGTTTTTGAGTTTATTCAATTCAAACATACACACACACACAAAAATAAAAATCTTTCCTCTTTATAATATTATAGTACTCGTATAGACTAGTATAGATGTTACAGGAAATGTATGAAATCCAGGAATTGTATACAATTCCTAGGAAATGTATACAATTCCGGAGCTCGTTAGGAAATGTATGAAATAATATTTCGAAGATGATTTAATTCACACATATTCTGTATAAAATTCCGAACTTGTACTAGGAAATGTATAAAACGAATGCTTTCTGTAAATAAAATGAACAAAATTTCGCTGTTAAACTGAGAATAGCTGTTAAATTGAGAATTAGAATGTTTTCCTAATACTCTCATTAAAGTAATGCAACATTCATTCATACGGTAAAATATGATATCTTTGTAAGGCTTTAGTTAGCGTTATTGTTATCGGCGATATAAACATAGACATTCTTACTGAGGTCACTGGCGGCACGGTGGCGAGATACTACAAGGAAGTTATGTGCGAATTAGGTTTTCAGTGTGCGATAAAAGATGTTATGCGTGAGGAAATGCGCAACGGAAAATTAGTGCAGACGTGCATTGACCACATTTGGGCTCGAGCGACAAAATCTATTTCCTCGTACGTCTTAACGTGTAAGATTACCGACGACGTTGCTAGGTGGTGATTCGCAGTGTTGTGATAAATCGAGTGATAAGGTATTGTGTGATGCGTTAGTGAAACAAAAACTGGATGATGTTAAGTGGTATGAGCTGATGAATTGTAAGTGTCCCCTGGAATTGTATGATGTGTGCTATTTTTGGCAATATTTATAACGAATGTCGAATTCCCCGTCCTATTACCAAAAAAAGAGTAAGTAAGTGTTGGGTAACAGGCAAGCTAAAAAAAATGATAGATTCTAAAAATATTTTATTCAGGAGGTGGAAAAATAAACCAAATTATATGAATAGACGATTGGAATATACAAAGTACAGAAATAAAGTAAACAAGTATATGAATATTGCCAAAAATAAATTTAGACAAAATCAAATTCTTAAATGTGGAAAAGATATGAGAAAAATATGGATGTTACTAAATAACTGGACAGGTAGAAAAAAGAAAAGTGTTGATGAAGTTGTATTGAAATACCTAGGCAAAACGGATAAACTTGTCAATATAATGTGTAATATTTTTTCAAAAACTTTTATAAAAGAAATTACTGATATAAAACATACATGTCAACATACCTTTTTAGACCGCAATAAATATATTACACCTAACAATGTGTCCATTAGATACAAAAAAGCGACCCCTGTAGATATAGATAGAATAATAAGTAAGCTTACTTATTATTAGTAATATATTAGGGGTAATATATTTATTGCGGTCTGTAGATTAGATATAGATAGAATAATAAGTAATAACTTACTTATTATTCTATCTATATCTACAGGGGTCGCTTTTTTGTATCTAATGGACACATTGTTAGGTGTAATATATTTATTGCGGTCTAAAAAGGTATGTTGACATGTATGTTTTAAATCTCCGGGTTTGGATAAAATAAGAGTATCTGATATTAAATATATTAATAAGAAAATTAGCCCTGTATTAGCTTTATTTATAAATTTATGTGTAGAAAAAGGAATATATCCAAATAAGTTAAAAAGTGCATTAATTAGACCTATATTTAAACAGGGATCGCACCTAGATTACACTAATTATAGACCTATAGCGATATTGTCTGTCATAAACAAAATAATTGAGAAATATATTGTTGGGCAAATAAGTAATTTCTTGGGAAATACTAATGTTTTGGCAGATGCTCAGCATGGCTTTAGGCAGGGCCGGAGTACGGCTACAGCGCTGGCGCGATTTACGGACGACATCAACAGCAGTCTGAATGATAAGCAGCAGGTGGTGGTGGTCTATATTGACTTTAAAAAAGCATTTGATACGCTGGGCCACCACCAGCTGCTGCAGGCCATGGAAGAATGTGGCATAAGAGGACCACTAAGTAACTGGCTCCGGGCCTATTTATCAGACCGTACCTTGCGGACTGCTGTTGGTGGTGAATGTAGTGAGGGCGCGGATATAACGTGTGGCGTCCCTACCGGCTCTGTTTTCGGCCCTGTTGGGTATATAATGCATGTAAATAGCCTATGCAAGGTAGTTAAAAAGTGTCGGATATATATGTATGCAGATGACACATGCTTGATTTACTCAGGTGCTAACTTGGATGTAATACAGGAGAACATACAATCGGATCTTAATAATTTAGTTAAGTGGGCACATGATAACGGAATAATCATAAATATGAAAAAAACGAAGTGTATGCATATATATTCACCATATAGCAGAATTGTTAGTGGTACTCCACATATAATAGGGCACGACTATGACTGTTTACATGCAAACCCAATGCACAGGCTGTGTGGGTGTGGGGAGATCGAGGTGGTAGACGATTACAAGTACTTAGGGCTCACAATCAATACAAATTTCACATATGGAAGAATCACGTGCAAAGAGTATGTGATAAGCTACGCGCAGTACTTGTGAAATTCTTTCACCTTAGTTTCTTCACTAACAGAGCTACCATGTTTACACTGTACTATGGACTTGTGGACCCGATACTTTCTTATGGACTAAGCAGCTATGGCCGTACCTTCCAAACATATTTAGATACAATAAAATCGTTGCAGGTAAGATTTTTGAAAAAAATAGTAGATAAACATGTTAAAAATAAGTGTAGGTCAGATTATAACAAACTGTTTCTCAAATGTAAAATACTGCCAGTTCATGAGAAGGTATCGTTACTAATCGCACTGGAAGGCCTTGATAGCAATGAATTTAAAGTTCCGGTGGCGCGTCCATTTTTACATACAAGACAGGTAGCAAACAAGATACTTATGGTGCCTAGGGTAAACAACTATTACGGTAAAAGGACTAGAAAATATATCATACCAAAATTATTTAATGACTTGCCTAGAGAAATTAAAACAGAATGTAATACCAAAAGTTATTTTAAGAGTAAAACTAAGAAGTGGTTGCTAGATACATTTTGTAAAACAAATAGTATAGAATGCTAAAATAAACTATAATTATACTTAGTGTGTGTTAACAATAACAACAATGCGATGTGTACCCGTATGTATAAGTGACAGATGTAAATGGGAGTATTATTCTGCCTTCAAACTGCTATGCAGTTTGGCAGATTCTAAAGCTGTAACTTTGTCTGTTTTTCCGAAATAAACTTTTTATTTATTTATTTATTTAGCTAAACTATAAAAATCGACTATTTATTATCTTTTACAGCGTATCTAGCACGTAAACTATAAATAAAGCTTGTAAAGCTCAAACTTTAATTTGATAAGTAAACAATACGCCACGCTGTAAAAGTAAAGAACTAACGTGGTTCTAATTTTTATAACAGACAACCACCAGACGTAAATGAAAATCAAAGAGAAATTTAAGCTTTATCTAATACCAAGCAACACCATCCAGCGGAGTTTGGCGGCGCCTACGGAATGCAGTGAGTGGAAGGATATCGGGCGGGGAACTTATTTCGGTGCGGGGAGGTAAAGATCCCTTCTGTACGAGTAGTATAGGTAATGCGTGTAATATCACAAAAGTAAGATCACCCTAAAAAGTAATGTGATATGAGATCACACATTACGCGAGTATTTTAACCAGTACACTACACCAGTACACATCACACATTCATTAGCAAAGCATAGTTTAGCATACTCCGTCCGTCACCGTATCATGTTCAGTACCTTAGTACTCAGCTCAGTAAAGGATAGGTGATAGTAATGCATTACGCGGCGCGATGTTCGAATTGGCACGAAAAGCGCGCGACGCGGTGGCCGGTCAGTCAGATATTCGTATTTTACGGGAGTCAAACAAAAGACAAAAGGTATTTGTATGTGTCAAAGAGGTATGTCTGCTGCTATGATACGGTAGGTACTGTACGGAATATGTAGATTACAGAGCATTTTTTCGTAGGAAGTGTACAATTTCGTTCAACATTTCGGGTACTGTTTAGGGTGATATCACCTTTTCGAAAGTAATGATTTATGTGATATGTCATTAAAACGTACTGTTTTGCGCATGTCTAACGAGTAGTACTATTATATACTTCTATTGTAATAGCCTCTCCTCGCTCCGCTTTCCTCGCTTACCCACTGACATCTTGAATGTATTACATTTCCGATTGCCATTTAGGAAATGTATACATTTCCTAGGAAATGTGTCTAATATCATTCATTTCATACATTTCCGGGCGACTTTAGGCATTGTACCTATACATTTCCTAGGAATTGTATACAATGACGGATTTCATACATTTCCGTTAACATAGATATAGATATAGACTTTGATTATATACAACTCCTAGATAGAGTGTCGCCTTGTTGACACCACCGAAAAAACAGGCCAACTTTTATATGCTTGTGTGCGTGACAGCTTATGTTTTACACAACTGTCATCTATTCATAGGGTTATCATGTATGGCGTTATTTCCACATATTTCGGGAAAATTACGAATTCTGCTCATAGTTATACGTTATGAGCATATTAAAATAATATTATTATAAAAAACTTTTTAAGAAGTTGAGTTGCGTATTTGGTTATATATTTGTTTGCGTTGTTTTTTAAATAGACACGTTTAATTATGAATGGGTAATTACATATTTACGCGAGTTTCTAAATAAATAGGTGCTGCATTATTGTTTCATACATTATATTATATATTTGAAAAACAAAAAAAGCATTAAATCAAGAACCAACTTTTATAAAAAATAAAAATAATAAATGGTTTCTGGGGAAACATGGAATCAATAATATGGCAGCCCCGAGAAAATAACACAATATGGAGTCGCAATATCTTGACGTAAATTCAAAGCATTAAAGTTGAAAATTCATAGTTTTAACGTTATTTTACGGATGGAAGACTATCCCTTTAGACATTTTGAATCTCCCTTTTTAATTCCGGCATACTTTTATGACGCAACTTGTAATTTTATTGAAGAAAAATGAAAATTCTATAAGCCGCTTTGGACTAGCGGTTCGCTTGACATCTCAATTCGGACTGACAGATGAAAAATCGAGGTGAGGCTAACAGTTAACCTCCTTTTTTTTAGACGCTTTTGAACACCTTAGGCTCTATCTAGGAGTTGTATATAATCAAAGGATATAGATAACGGACTCGCAAGGATGTTCAGAGAGTCAACTTCGGAGGTCTCAGTTCATGCTTTAGTAATATTGAGTTTTAGGTATTACTTACTTAAAAAGCTCATACCGGCACTATACAAAATCATGTACGGGTTATCCGTGTAACGCAATATCTTCAGGTCGAGGCAATTATCAAAGATCGTCATATATGGGCACAGCCAAGTCACGTTGGAACACTCGCATTCTGCGCACGAGATCAATTGATTTACGAAGAGCCGAAGATTATCATACGTTAAGTTATTTGGGTCCATGTCCTTGCAATCTGTCACAACTATAGGTTGACAACTGTAATTCCTGAAAAATATAAAAAGTGTCAGTTATTCTTGTTTTGACCAAGGCGCTCTTCTATGAATTAATTCTTCAAAATTTAAAGATTATTATAAAGTATTATTTATGCTGGTATTATTTTACACTAGTATATAATTAGGTAAGTACTACAGCAATAGCATAGCAAGCGAGCGGGGATGGGGAATAAGCGCGGAGGGGAAAAATGCATTTCGTGCGTGGGCTTTTGTACCACGTGACACTATAATGTACCACGTGACACTATAATATAATCATATTATTCTGTAGTATACATACCTCTTAATAGCACATTAATAGTGTGTATGGGAATATAAGAATAATATTATCTACCTAAAGATGACCTATACCTGTAGGTATTTTGTAATAACTAGCAAACTAGAATCAGAACCTTTTATATTCATAGAACCTAATTAATAACCAACTAAGGTGGCACTTAGCACAGTTAGCATTAGCACATATCAATGTAAATCAGTGGTTCTAACCGGTGGTCCGCGGACCGGGTGCCCCTTAAATTGCATAACATAAATATCCCTATTATGAAAATCCATAACAGACTTGCCATAACTTTAAATAGTATAACAATTAGAATCCATAATTTAAAAATACATACCATTATTTAGCATACTTATTAAAATCCATAATTCTATAATGTTTCGAAATTATAAATTTAAGATATTTTGGTAAAAAAGAACATAAGAGAAACAATATTTTTGGTGATAATAAATAATAATTTAATAAATGTGTGCTGTATTTGTCAAATTTATATTTTTTAATTATTATACATACTGACAGTATTCGTATTAAATTTAGGGCTTTTAAATATATGTGTTTCAAAATTATGGATTTTAATCATTATGACATTGAATGATTATGGATTTTCAATATATACATTTTCAATTATGGGTTTTAATATAGACCCCCGCGGACCACTAGTGGTCCCTGGAGGCATTCCAAGTGGTCCGCGTTGAGATCGTAAACAAGTGACGTGACTTGATGAGATGAGTCAAGTTGACACAACGCAAACCTCTTTGTTTTAAATTTTTGCAAAATAATAAGTAAATGAGTGGTAGTAAAATTATGCATAGGTATCTTTTTTACAGATATAAGTACCTACCTATTTAAGTATCAAGTAAAGGACACGTTAAAATTTGTATGGAAGGTGGTTTTAAATTATTTCAAAAAATGAACGGGTATTCTACGCATATAGGATAAAAGTGTATATTATTACAATTATCAGGATCACTTGAAAAAAAATAATGGAAACTCCGTTTTTTTTATAAATTGATTTGAATATTTTATGCCATCAAAAACAACTTGTAAAAAAACCAAGTCTCGCAATTCAGTTCTTCTACCGTAAAAAGTTGTGAGATCCATGTAATACCAAGTCAGTTAATTTATTCAGTCCCTACTTATCCTTCTGTCTTAAGTTATTATTACGTAATAAGGAATGTTACTAAGTATGTAAAATCACTTGAAATTTTGTTACAGTAGAGCTTTTATATAAAGAGATACACTAGTTTCTGTTTCATTAAAAAATACCAAGTAGTTTTGATTTTACATGCATTCAAAGTTCCCATAAATATCGAGTCCCGCTGAAAGTCACGTGACCGCGTGTGACGTCACACTGCAACGCTCCGCTCCGCAGTAGTTTACTCGCGCAGTGTTTTGCTTTATTTCATCGCTTCCAGTTGTATGAATTGAATTAATAATAGATGAAGGGTTCGAAAAAGGACAATCAAATAATCTACCTAAAATAAAAGAACTTATGGTTGCTCATTATTTAGCGACAATAGTGATTTCTTTGCCGTCGAAAGGCGAGGCGTAAAAATGCAAAGGTAAGTTAAGTTAAACTTTTTATAAAATAACTCTCGAAAATAGATATTGTTACGGACGTAGGGTTCGGGATTTGTAAGAAAAGCCGAATAACTTGATTTGAGAATTTATTCGACGATAAACAGGTCGCAGGTTCAATCACAACTGTAGCCAAATCGCAGAGTCGCTCGTAGTCCGTAGGTCACGCTGAGTTCGCAGATGTCTTCAACTAATCACTCCAATCACGTTGTAGCCAAATCACAGGGTCGCTCGTAGTCCGTAGGTATCGCTTTAGTCGCAGGTTTCTTCCACTGATCGCTTGTAGATCGCTTATTGAGATCGCTTTGATAGCTCAGAAATGAACTGGCGTTGGCCGTCGTCTCGGGCGTTTATATACCCCTACGAAACAATGGGTTGTTTACGCGATGCTCGATTTCTGGAGTAATCCCATTGTAATCACGTAATCGGGAAATTACTAGAATATTTCCTTTGTTCTCAGACAATACTTGTCACAGAACAATGGGCGCGCGAGGTCACTAAATTCGAGTAAACAAGTGGCTTGCTTAGGTGATTTTGTGCCTTGCGGCGTTGACAGAAAGTCCATCTTCGTTTGCACCGTGATCCCTCTGTGGATGCAATTGGAATTTCCCATCCTTTATAGTTGTATAGATGTACTTATATCGAATTTGAGTAGCGATCTCTCGAACTTTATGGCAAGTTCGCGACAATATTAATATCTGTTCTATAAGTATTATTTTATTGACGTACCTAAAATACCCAAGTGTTTTATTTCGTAATGGAAGAGGAAACGCCACTTCACATCCTCTGCGAATGTGATAAAAGGAATCGGTTGTTGAGTAGGAGCGCAAAAACTTGCCCCCCAGGAAGCCCGAACCGAACCCTAACTTCCACTAAAACTGTAGGTTTGGAAGACGCTATCTAGCCAATGAGGGCTGACTTCAAAAGATCCATCTTGAGTCGTAGTGGTTGGGTAGTTGTTGCCCTTTCCCTCAACATCCAAATCATTTAAATCATAATCAGGGGTTAAGGCGGAGAACACACAACTGACTTCATAACAGCTTGGCCACGGCTTCTGGTGACGCGCGGTGCGAACTAGGGAATGCAATCTCGTCCCTTTTCTGTGAGATTAATCTCGGCCTAAAAATGGACACTGCACTGCGAACTGCAATAGTATGCCATGCTTCATACAATTTCCTACGTTTGTGATCATCGCTCATCGCTCGTCGCGCTGCAGTTCGCGTCGCTGTCAGATGTGGCCAGGGGCAGGGCGTAACAATGGTGCAAAATAATATTGTTTGTTTTTGGAACTAAACCGAACCGTTTTTATTTTTTACTGTAGCTTTCCGCCCCGCAGCTCCGTGTTAACAGTTTTCCCGTCGGAATGTGGAATTTTCCCACGGAAAAAAGGTAGTTTTGTCCTTCTAGAGATTCTAGAAGGTCTATCTATTCTATCTTTGTTCAATAAATTACTCTATCATTATAAATATTTATGTACTTACTTTATAAATTCAAAGTAATCTTCGTATTTGTATTGATATATCACCATCATGAAAATCCCCCAAAATGATACGATAAGTAAAAATTTATTATACAACTCGTAATAAGCGAAATAGAACCCCAACTGAAACAAAATCATCGTCAACATAAACGATCATTGCGTAATATTATACGAAATGGGTATGTTAATTATTTTTTTTTTTTCAAAAAAGAGGAGACTATCTCCCCCTCTCCCTTACCCCGGCTCGTGTCCCACCCTCGAGGCCTTTTAGTATGTTCATCAATCTGGGCACCTTAGGAAATAAATGTAGGTACCAAATTTCAAAACTACGTCTATTATTTGGTCTAATCAACCATTTTTAAGCTAATTTTCCCATACAACAAAGTTATAATAAAATGAAATACATTACATGGAAAACTTAGTAAATACAGCGTCAAGTAAAAGTCGGTCTTATTGCTTAAAGCAATTGATTCCAGGAAACCCTACTATGTTTTTAATATAAATTGACAAAAAATTAAACATACCCAATTATGATAAAAATGTACACAACGACAAAATTTTAAGAATTAAGTAAGCTAGTGAGACTTTCTATTTCTTAAATTTCTTCTTGCAAGTAAATATATTTTTTTATTTAAATAAAAGTTCAAATTACTGTGCGTGCATACATTATTAGTATGAGATTTTGTAAATCCTGTATCTTTAAATTTCAAGATTCCATTAAAAATCACACTGTCGCAATCGGAAAGCTTTGGCTATTTTTATATCCGAGTACTAACTTGTGAATGAATAAGTAACACTCAGCCAAAGAAGAATTTTTAAAGTTTTGAAAAAGTGCACTGAAGCAACTTTTTTATTTCTGTGTTGGAAATTATAGTAGGGGATTTTGGGATTTACTAAAGCGCGGCAGATTAACATGCAGGGAGGTACCTAGTACCCCCACCAAGTATTATACAGCGTGTTACAAAAATACCCGTAAAGCTTAAAAGAGGTAAAAGTGTTGCTTGCTTGTAAGGAGTCTACTGACCAAATATGAGACCTGTAGTAAGACATTTTGACTTGATAAAAAGTAACACTTTTTGATTAAAAATATTTATTTTTCATCATATTGAAGAACCCAGCTCTATTATTCGCGGAAGCACTGGTACTGGCAAAAAATAATGGTAATGCATTTCTACAGACATGTCATTTTACGTCGTTTAATTTTTGTAGATTACTATGGTTAATTAAGAATATTTTACATAAATTAAGTTAGATATTAGTACTATTCCCTGTTAAAGACAAAGTCCAGAAATAAAAACGAAATATTTTACGAAAATTACAAAACGATGAAAGTATTTCGAGAAAAACATACTTTTAAATTCTTTAACTTATTTGAACCAGAGTTTTTAAAAGTAGCTTTTATTTAACCTAATAATATTTTTAACCTTTCTCGGGAACGTAGGTATTAATGAGAAATCAAATGCTGTCAAGTCTGAAAGTAGGCGCTCTATGTCTCAGACGTCAAATTATAACAGCTGACTGAACTTGGGAATGTCGTAATAAGTCACTGTGATGAAAAATATTAGCTATTTCTGTACTTTATGAAACACGTTGTATATTATATAAAAGATCAGATTAGTAAAAAAAAATTTATCATCTGTAATTCTCGAGCGCGTCAGATTAAGGTAGGGTAAGTTAGTTATATGCTAAAAAGTGTATAGGTATTCCACTATCTGTCAATTTTCGATTGACGATAAGAAGTAGGTGGCGTGGCTAATTTTTTTTTATTTTGAAGGCAATAATTCAACGTTCACGAATAATATATAATTTGACGATTTCCGTAAGCCGAAGTAAGGAAAAATAATCGATAAAGTTTAATGCGTGCAGTTACGCGATGCAGGTATTCCCCTTCCCGCGTTTCTATTCCTCTCTTACTCTTTCTCTATCTAAGACTCTCTCACTCCGTCCCCACTTTGGTAGGCCAGTGGATATTAACATTAAATTCGCAAAGCACGATGATGTAGTGCTGCATTTTTGGTATGTTGTTTGGATCAGTTAGGGTGATGTAAATCCCAATTCGCAACTTGGAAAAAGTTGTGCTCGCTGCGCACCACGTGATAAACTGCGAAAATTTTGGACTTTTTTCACTTTTTGCTCTAAAAGTCATAAATCATGCGTTTCCGACAAGTAACATTCACTACATAAATGAAGCTAATTAAATTTGCAACAATTTAAGCCTCTAAACCTTATAACGACTAAGCTGTGGCCTTTCAAAGATAGTCAGTTTTTCCCGAAATATTGAAATTTTTAGTTTTGCTCCCGTTTGAAGCAAAATATTGGCAAAACCGCTCGTTCTATGAGAAGGTCGTAAAATAAAGTTGTAGAAAATTTAATTTTCTTTTGTTAGAGCACAACACAATCACTCACAATCTGCATGGGCGGATTCCTCAAAGAATCTTTTTTTTTTCGTTTTGTAAACCGTTCTTTATAGGTTTATCGTATTCTGTGTATCAATTTACATAGATTGGTGCAAAAGGGGTATCAAAATACTAGATAGTTTTCCAGTAAAAGCGGTTTGTTTTTCATCATGAAACGGTAATGATATTGGTATGAATGGTAATTTTTATATATGAATGGTAATTATATTTACAGTATAAACTATAAGGAAAAATACTTGTAACTGAAATTAAAGATTTATTAAACAGATATATATTTATATTTCCTCTTGTTTTTAACGCCCACGTCCATATAAAATGATTAATATGCTTTAAAAAAAATTTTATGTAAAAACGAGTACCACTTATATATGACATAATTTAATTTTATATTAATTATTACAATAATAGAATTATACCTATATTGTTAGAGGACACCTATTATATTGCTACTATGTACAGGAATGCAAATAAATAATCTTATCTAATCTAAAGATTTCGAGGGTAGATTTAATATAAAATTGAATTATTTGTAAATGGAGGGTAGGTGGTTATAATCTAAGCAGTTTAAAGTTGGTGTAGTAGGGTAAGCGATCAGTAGATCTGTAGCAGCCATAGTGATCGGTTGGCTGTCTGATTGATTGTGATTCTGGATGAATATTCTAGTCCGGAGAGAGCGAAATAGTCACTGTCCGGAAGGATAGTGTTATTATGACGTGACGATGGTGAATACACCAATAGGTTGTACTACAGTAGGTATCATCGAGTCCACGGGAGACTGTAATTGTTCAATGTATTTTTTTTTTTAATTTTTATGGAATTGCTGTTGTTCTTAGTCAATAGCACGAGAGATGAGGCTGAAGGTAAAGCGAGCCCGTTTAGAAAATGCCTGTTTACACTGGCTTTAAAAAGAGTTTGTTTAAAACCACTCGGCAATGCAGACGCTGCTAGCCAATCGTTCCACAACTTTGCTGTGCGTAATCTGAAAGATGAACCAAAGCGCTAAGTGACTTAGTTTCTTTCCATGCTCCCTTTATGGCATATTGATTACGTTTGGATGTTATACTTGAATAGATCTCGATCGACCATAATAGCATCTAAGCGGTGTTTTTAATTAAGATAAGCTCAGAATCCATAGTGAGCAGATTTTAATTCATTCTCAATCACAGTTGGTATTCACCAAGGCTCAGCACTGAGTCCTTTTCTTATGAGCCATCTCTGTGACTTGTGATGTATTCTGCTGATGGATAACATTGCACTAACGGATGAGGACAAACAGAACAGTTTCTGTATAACATAAAGTGAACCAATGGAAGGATGCGCTAGAGAACAGTGGTCTAAAACTAAATGTTGCGAAAATACCCGGCAAGAGTGGCAGCATAGACCCTGACTCCAAGTCAGATTCGAATTTGTAGCGGAAACGAACAAGCTTCCTTAGTGACACTAATATGTGTAACTAAAGGGCCTTCTGTAAGAGAATCACTCGAGCAGTCTTATTATATGGCAGCGAGACCTGACTTGTCATCGGAAGACATGTTGTTTGATTGTCATGATTTTGCGCTGGATAAGTTTCGTAACGCAAATAAATGTTGTCCATAATGTGCACATCCGTGGCACCCTCGAAGTCTGTGACATAGCGGATTGGCTGATGGCTGCAAGAAAATTGTCTCCGATGGTTTGGTTATATAAAACGCATTTCGTTACACTATTTAGGGAATAGATGCCTCGAACAGGCAGTGAGATTACTGTTCAAGACCCTAAATCTCGTGGCAGACCTAAGAAATTCTGGCTGGACGTCATGAAAGTGGATGTGAAAGAAAACAATCCCATACCAGCGGATGCTGAATACCGGGTAAAGTGGAGGAGATTGAGTAGCCGACCCTGGCACTAGGCCGGGAAAAAGAAGAAGAAGCCCTGACAAAGGTGGACTTATCACAATAAGACCATACGTCATATTTATTTATTTTCTTCGACGTCAGAAGTGGGATGACGTATGCTCAATAAAATGGGATAAATACCTGTAGTTTATAAAAAATCTTCAGGATTAAAAACTTTTTAATTAAGAAAAAACGTTTTTATGTGATTTTGATTATGTTATTCTCAACAAGTCATCAATGCTTATCATAACCATTCATGTAGGCTCATCACCGTTCGCTAATATACGAAACTTTAAAACGGTAATTGCCTTTATGGTAATTAGAATTTGAACATTTTATTTTTTTGTAGCTTTATTATAATAAACAGAAATTACTGTTACGTCTGTACTGAAAGTAAACACTAAATAGATTATAATAATAGCAAAATAAAGTGAAATATGTTAATCCACTAACCACAAACAGAGAAATGGGATGAAGCCGTCCAAAAAACAAAATCCTCTCAGCGCGTGAAGATTGTAATTTTGGAACAGCAAAACCGTTCATTCACACATTTGTTCCAGCTGACTAACAAGTAAGTTCAACGACCCATCCGATGAAGTATTAAGAAGAAGTGTAGGACCGTTATAAGCAAATTAGTTAAGGTGACAATCTTATCAAATGGTAATTAGGTGGTAGCCCTTGGACATTTTTTAGAGTACATTATATTAAGGAAAATATGATCTTTCATTGCCTGCTTTCTGTTATGTAATAACATCGAACATTATATTTATGGAATCTATTAGTTGAATTGCATTCTTCAAGGTGTTTACCGAGAAATTTGATGAAATAGGTCAAAATCTGGGAAAAGGGACACGGATGGTAATTAGATTTTCGGCTTTTAATGATAAAATTCTTATAGAATTTAAATACATAGCAAAGTAATAACTATTGCGCCATATAGAGTACACATGGGTGCATATGAAAAGTGATACATATTCTGTAAAATGTAAATTCCAATATCGACGGTCCCTACGTACAATACCGTAACTGAAAAAGGCAAATTTTACAGGAGAGCGGTTTGAAGTTTCAAATTTGTTTATTTCGAGTTCTATCATTGATATTTTAATGAAATTTGGTACCTAGATTTTATTTGATGTCAGTTAGCAGGATAACAGAGAAAAACCCCATAATCTTGTATATTTCTATATAATTTATCACATACTTGTTTGTACGTGGGAAGTATTTCAACTAATAACAGCTTAACTAGCACTTACGTACTTTTACGACGAAGTCTTAAAGATGACCAAAGTTGCATCTGCCATTAAAGAATTTGTTCGTGGGAAGTTTCGGACACATACGGCATTTTATCAATTTCAACACAGTAATTTCTTCATCTGTGGTACACTCATAGTGCCTTTTTAAACAATTGCAGGCAAAGAAATAGATGGAATTATCTTTGTCAGACCAAACAATGTTTTTTTTACGTTAAACACGTTTGAAGAGTGAATTATTTTAGTGAGTATTTTGAGAAATCTTGCTTAAAGAAGTCTACGCGCTCTACGAAATGAGAACTCCTAACAATTCCAGTTCAAACTACCGGAACCTATTGGAATGCCTAGCAGACTGCAAAGGTGTACATGATTGGACTGATCGGTTCGTGAAAACTTTCCATATAGCAGGATCAAAGATCTCTGAGACCACTCGTCGCACAAATGGAACGAAAAGGATTTCTGATTTCACTCTCAGGCTCATGAAAGAAAGATAGAAAAGTGTTTTGTAATCCGCAGATGGTTCATCCTTCTACCGGTGGCTATTACCATAAAATTACCTTTATATGTATAGATCGGCAAAAGGCCATCGAGAGCAAAAAATCGCCCATAATTTCCCCAAAGATTAGTTTAATGGGAAAAACCGCAAATAGTAAAACTGCAGCGTCGAACCTTTTGAGAAAAGTTGAGGAAATCTATGAAAAAAGTCAGTCAGTATCCTAGCTACAACTGATCCAAAAGGAGCTATTCTTCTTTCACTATATATAAGATATACCGAACTTTAGCCTGTATGAAATTGGAATGGTTCTCTAGCAATTAAAAACTACAAGCCATCGAGGGATGACAAAATAACCTACTGAGCTTCCGAAGGCAGGTAAAACACTGCAATGATGTTGATAGCTCTTCAGAAACTGTTTTAATTAATGGTGAAAGGTTATACTTCAAATATAGGAATAAAACCCTGTTGAAGAATTACTGAAGTAATAAACTGTTCTCGAGAATCATTACAAAATGTCTCGCGCAGGTTTTATTACTTTCAGCCTCACACAAGTCAATTTTCGAAACGGCTACAGTAAAATTAGACCAAAGACACGCTACGGCAGGTTATGAAGAGTATAACGAAAGACTTCCTTTCCATCTCCTACTGAAAGGTGCCAAGTCTACTACCGATATGTTAGTTGTATTGTACTGACATGTTTGTATAAAAACGCCACCAGTCAGATCGTCTAAAAGATGAGAACTCTAAGCTAACGCACCGAAGTGAGAGACAGAAAGACTGTTCTTCAAAAATGTTCCTGGCTGCATTAGAGAACGTAATTTAACCAGGACCGGAAACCTTTGATTCGTCAACGTATTATCGTCGCAGGTAAAACCTTAGATGACCTTGGTGCAATGTTTGATGTCCCTAAAAGAGTCCTCTAACGATGTTAAAAACGGAGAAGACAGGTTGTAGTTATTACTTATCCACTCTATGGAAAAGTTTGCTTTTAAAGCTGTACACCTTTACGCATACTTGGGACAATTAGATTTAAGAAACAAATCGTTGCACCTGACTCGACTGCTTTGGCAGTGCTCGGAAAGTTACGCAGTATCTTTCTGTCTCAAATACCGCAGTGTCTAACGATCTTCTCCTAACGATCCTCAAAGAAGAAAGAAAGAAGAAGAAGAGGCCACAGTAAGTCCGAAGAATTCTTAACTAAAGTGGATGTAGAAGACGTTAAAACAGAAAGGTTTTATGATTGATGACAAATACTGGAAAGCATAGCGTGCCTATGCTAGGCTTAGGTCTGCCTAGGCCTAAAATAACAATGGACCTAATAATCTGGTAAGTGTAAAGCCACTGGATACGGACAGTACAAGATGGATCTTTGTGGGCATCTTCGAGGTAGGTCTTTGTCCTGCAATGGACGTTTTTCAACTGAAATAATGAATGCCGATTATAAGCTTATTCTAATCCTGACAAAAAATTGTAACATAAAATTAAGTAGGTACGAGTATATCGTAGTTAGTTATGATATCACACAAGATCATACTACCATTCCCATAGAAAAATTTCGTAAGTGGTAGTTGCTAAAAAACCTTGGTCTGCCTTTCCAATGTATAAAGACGTAATTACCGATTAGCGATGTTTTTTATGCAAATATCCCTTGTAAAATAACACAACTACCACATTAGTTAAATTACGCCGGAATACTTTAAAATTTAGTAAATTTGGCTCAAAACACAAATTTGAATATAATTTGAATTAAAAAACACCTCACAAATTAAACATAAAGTCAGTTTTACAAAACTAAAACCCCTGTTGCAAATTTCCGATAGATTTGTCCACGGATTTGTTTTTATTATTTACACTTTTTATTGTTTTTTTTAGCCGGATATGTTATGATATTTAGATATTGATTAGGTCTAACCTTTTAAACACGATTCTGTATGATTGTTTCTACATTTACGAAGCAAAATATATTACAACCGTTACCAAAAGTCAGCACAGTAGTATTTGTACCGCAACCACTGTAAGTGCCAGTTACGGAGGAGGAGAGAAAGGAACAGGGTTCAGTTTTCGACGTAAAATATCTTAAATACCATTAGCGTGGTTTTACGTAGGAAGTTTGTAGTTAAGACTTTTGTCGTGTGTGGATTTTGAGTTGAATTTTGATGTTTTAGACCTTATTTCTTTAACCAAAGCAAAGTATATGACGCCCTGAACGTTACGGAAACAAAAAACACAAATCACTGATGTACCACATACGGGATTGTACGTAGGGACCGTCGATATGTTAATTACATTCTCAAATAATCGCCCGCATATCAAAACATAAGCTGGGAGTACCTCCACGCGGTGAGGCGGTAACAGTGTAAACTGGCTAAAACTCCCATCAACTAAACAAATGCCTTTGGGCTTGTTTTGGTTTTGATTTTCGCACAAGATAGTGATTGGAAGTAGCCTACCCGGTAACGCAGGGGAGCAGCCAAAAAACTATTATCTTATTAACGCGAACGAAGTCAGGCTAAATAGTCATAAAAATGTCGGTTCCACCGGGAGTCTGCTTTATGTGTCGGCTGCGTAAATAACTAACCCGTAAAATGACTTCCCCGCCCGATATAGCGCCCCACGCCCCGCACCCCGCAGGCGCCGCGGGACTCCGCCGGTGGTGTTAAAATGTAACATCCTGTATATTATAAGTATGACATTTTTTTCTTCTTATCATCTAAGCTTCACAATCCAATAGGTCTCTTTGACGCTCGGGTCAATCCCAATTTAGCACCCTGGGGACTACTATTACGATCCAGACTTAGAAAATACCCAATTGATAAGTAAAATTGGAATAAGGCCTAGGCCTAAGGAACGGGCGTTTAAACATTAAGGGGCCTACAGGTGCTAAGTGGCGCCCCCACATTAAAAAAAATAACTCAAAAAATAATCAAAATTTCAAAAATCTAAAACGGCGAAGATCTAGACGGTGTTTTGTAGGATATATTAAAGCCATTAACTTTATTTATTATATCTCGCTAGTAGTTATTGATGGAACTATTGCTAAAAGTGGCCGTTTTCCGCCATACTTATTTATTTATTTTTATTTTATTTTATTCAGAACACCTACAGTTAAATACATTAAATATAGTACATAGTTAATAACTACTAAGCCAATAACAGGTATTCGCAGCTAGACGTCATCAATACAATTTGTTAACAAAATGTTAAGACTTACAAGCATTGCAACATTAAAAATGAAATATATATTTATACAGATATAACTTTGCCACGCTCACTATAATTCATCACTACAGAAAAATTCTTTTATCATTATTCGCCTTATCTCTGAAGACTTCGTGTAGAATAAATCAAGATGCTTATGTTGTTTAGTTAAATCGTTAAATAATTTACTAACTCGAATAAAGAATGAGTTCCGACGGTAGTTTGTGTGCGCCCCTGCATATCCCACGGAATCAACGTGTCTAAGAGATAGCCTGGTCGGAACATTCAGACAGACCTTTTCCAACAAATAAGGACAGTCAACCTTGCCATTACGATTCACATGGATTTTGTACTGTGGGTTCCAAACAACTGATGCATATTCAAGAATACTGCGCACATAGGAACAGTACAGTATTTTAATAGGTTTAATGGTTTTAAAACTGGAGGTTGATCTTTTAATAAAGCCTAGTGATTTAGAAGCCTTTTTGACTATATAATCAATATGGTGATCATAACCTACTTTAGCGTCTTGTATAATACCTAGATCTTTCATAACTCTGGTTTTAGTCAAGGAGTCATTGCCTAGTTTGTAGTCAAATATAATTGGTTGTGGTTTACGAGTGAAAGTTGTTACGAAACATTTCGAAATATTCAGGTTTAGTTTATTTTTTGTACAGTAGAGTCCCAAATTGTTTAGATCTTCCTGAAGAAGTGTACAGTCAGTGTAATTCTTGACAGACCTGTAAATTTTCGTATCATCTGCATACAATAAGAAGTTTGAATGCTCAAAGCATGAGCCAATGTCATTAATAAAAATTACAAAAAGCAGAGGGCCCAGCAAAGAGCCTTGATGGAATATTCATCCATTTAGATGAAAACCCATTTATTGCCACTGATTGCAGCCTGTTGTCGATGTAGGAAGAAAACCACCGATACAAATTTCCATGTACTCCGGCATAAAATAACTTTTCTAGAAGCAGTTGGTGATCAATCCGGTCAAATGCTTTGCTGAAATCCGTAAATATTGTGTCCACTTGAGCACCCAGATCCATTTGACACGTAACATAATCGTTAAAAACTAACAGGTTAGAATTAGTAGACTTACGCATCAAGAAACCATGTTGTTCTAGAGAGAATAACGATTGCAGAGATGCATAAAGTTGACGGTGGACAATCTTTTCAAAAATTTTAGCGAATATACAAAGTTTTGAAATTGGCCTGTAATTTTTAACATTGCTCTTATCCCCGCTTTTATGCACAGGTGTTACAAATGCCGATTTCCAGAGTGTAGGCACTATGCCCTCATTTAATGAACGTCTGAAAATTAAACATAGGGGCAATGTAAGACTTTCAGCACAGTTTTTGATGAAGATTGGAACCAAACTATCCGGCCCCCCGCCCATATTTAGGTCTAAGTTTCTTAATAGCCCTAAGACTTCTTTAGAGTTTACTTCGATATCGCTTATATTGAAATTATTAGGACTACTTTTGTTGTAACACTGGTTACCCGAATCACACGATGAATTGTTCTGTGTAAGAAATGTTGATAGAAAATAAGTGGCGAACAGATTACATACAGATACTCCATCGTTACCAACTTGACCTTCATAGTTCATTGAAGAGGGCATTGCGTGAGAAGATTTACTAAGTGATTTGGAATAGGTCCAGAAAAATCTAGGATTGACAGTGATTGCATTTTCTACTTTCTCTAAGTATGCTTGATGGCATTCATCTTGTAATTTTTTAGCCCGCTCTCTGAGTAAAGCATACGAGATTGATAGTCAGCTAAATTTCCATATCTATTATATTTACGTAAGTATTTAAATTTTTCTTTCAAAAGTCCATCAATAACTACTAGAGAGATATAATAAATAAAGTTAATGGCTTCAATATGTCCTACAAAACACCGTCTAGATCTTCGCCGTTTAAAATTTTTGAAATTTTGATTATTTTTCGAGTTATAATTTTTTTAAATGTGGGTGCGCCACTTAGCTCCTGTAGTCGCCTTAACCAACCATTATGTTTGTTGGTAAACACGAAACTTAGTAAGTATATTACCTGTGGTCCAAAGTACTCGAAAATGACGTGCAATGGTTGTCCCCAACATAAATTTATAATGCCTGTCCAGCTGGTGTACAAAATCTAAAACAATGAAAATCAATTCAAATATTCCATAATATTACCTATTCCTAGCGTAGGTATGAATTATTAATAAAACAAAATGCTATTTATGCTACAAGTGCGAAAAGTACCTATGTGATTTCCGATGAGTGTCATTTTATTCACGAGCCAGCAAAGCGAGCGAGTGTATAAGCCGACACGAGTCGGAAATTATATTTCGCACGTGTATCATACAAGATTTTACTATGCATGGTGCAAGAAAAAAAAACAGTTAAGTATATATTAAAAACTAGATATTGTAAAATGGCGGGCTTCCTATACATTATCTACTGCGCATGTACAAATAGCTACCTCGTCGAATCGCAGTATAAATGTGTTCAGCCACGCAAATTCCTAATTAATATTTTAACGTAATTTATCAATAAAAAACAATTTTACGCGTTTATTGAATTTTTATTTTTATTGTTCCCTTTATATTAATAACAATTGGTAATTAAGTAATTTGTAAAAATATCTCAAATACTGAAATGTCAGGTTGACGGCTGAATAAAAATAAAAAAAAACTGAAAAGTAAAAACCACTAGTGCGAAAAAGTGCTACTTTTCGCAGTATTTGGATGCTTAGAAAACGCTCTTTTCGAGCACATGCATTGTAAACTAATTTAAAAAACTAAATACCCGCCTGCTGCGGTGCGAAAGAAACAGGCCCTTGCTTACCTGGCGAGCATTAAACTTAAAGTCGGTCTTCAATGTCAACAATTGATAAACACTTTTCTGGTACGGGCCGTCGTGCAAAGCATATGCATCTAATACAATTTTTTTCTTAATCAGTCTGTAACAAAGTATTGTCTGTATTGTATTATCTCGAAAAGGCCGTTCGTCAACGGTAGCGTTATATGCCAAGAGCTAGCGACCAAATCGGTCATGTGGCTTCAGCTGTATTGAGCGTTGATTAAAGTATTAAAGTAGTACCAAAATTTGACAATAACATTATTCCTATATAACAACTTTAAAATCTTCAAAGTTTAGACTCGACTTGTAAAGCTATTAATTTACGTTATTGCTAGTTTTCTTCATTCAATTTCCGACTCGATAATCTATCTCACAACTACATCTAATCTGAAATGAGCTGTATTTGAATATTGTAAATTTCATCATGACAATAGCTTACTCGCGACATAGATCGGTATAAAGTCATAAAGGTAATGAAAACGGATATTATACAGACACAGATTACCATGCTTTATGTTAAAGATAAGGTACGTAACAGTAGTAAGAATATTAGATCGACCTAATTTAAACGGCGTAAAATGTTTGTAATTTCTCGATGTCAGACGAGAGTTGTTGGTCTTTGGTACCTGGAACAACAACTTTTTCTGTCGCGGGAGGTTCTTCCTAAGGGCTCTTACAGACGAGCGGCACTTGCCAAAGGCAGACACAACTGCAGCCGTCGCCACCTGTTGACGGCTGCCGTCGACGCGTTGACGGCTGCCGCCGACAAGTGGCGACGCTTGTAGTTTGGCATGCCTTGTACGCCATTTTGTCAGTCGACTGCAAATAGGTCAAGAGTGCGCAAGCGTTGCAGGTCATCAAAATGAGCTCCAGTGACGAAATTAATATTGATTTGCTAATTGTGGCAGTAAAAAAAAGGGCTTGTATTTGGAATTATATGTTACAA
The DNA here is from genome assembly GCA_948473455.1 of Teleiodes luculella. NCBI lineage: Eukaryota > Metazoa > Arthropoda > Insecta > Lepidoptera > Gelechiidae > Teleiodes > Teleiodes luculella. The sequence goes on along the minus strand of CAOKYR010000343.1, from coordinate 18,221 downwards.
GACTACAGTAACAAAACAATAAAAACAGAGCATATAACAGTGTTTCTTCATCGAAACCCATTTTGCAACTGGCTCCTATGCCAGCTGAACGCGACTGCTAAACGCGGCATGCCACAACGTCAAGCGTCGCCACTTGTAAGCGGCAGCCGTCAACGCGTCGGCGGCTGCCGCCGACGCGTCGACGGCAGCCGTTAACAGGTGGCGACGGCTGCAGTTGTGTCTGCCTTTGGCAAGTGCCGCTCGTCTGTAAGAGCCCTAACAAGGTCGGAAGAAAGTCTCATGATGGAGTCTGAGTAACATATCAGAGTAAAATAACGTAAAGAAGATAAAGCGAACTGCATTGTTGAGTTGGTTATTATTAGCGAACGGTTATTTTTTTTTGACAAGTTATAAGTTTACGGAAAAAGAAAGATATGGATTCCAATGACTGCTCACGTGATATCGGATTTGGACGGACGTAGTCTACTGAGATAACCTTTCTAGCAACTCTCACATTTAATGAAGTCGGAATGGTTAAAGCGTACATATCCATGTGAGAATGTTGAATAGTACTATTGAAAACATTGAGTTGATTATCTCAAGACATTAGAGAACTTACTCTACGAGATATAATTGTAGCCAGCCGCTAAGGGAATGCCAACAAGGACCACTATGCCAACAGGGATTGAATAAGATAACGTTCAAATGGAGAGAACGAAAAGAAAATACGTTTATTTGCACTGTCGCAAATCAAACAACTGATGATAATTAGAAGATGCCACAGATATGAGACTTCAACAGATAGTTGCGAAGCCCTATCAGGTGAAGACAGAACCGGAGAATTTGGTATCGTGATTTGAATTTATCGGTACAGAATTTAAGACGAAAGATTCCGCCTCTCTGTATGTGATTTTATGGAAAGTTGAAATGCAATGAATCGGCAGGAGGCCGAAAAGAAGATTAGAGAATTTCCATGGGAAAGTAATTGAGTATGACATAAGAGATTGTAAGAAGTGTTATAGAAAAGGAATTGAAGTTAAGAATATTTGCCTAAGTGTGCTGATGATGATGACACTTAATGTAAATAAAATATTGTCAATTTATCATATTGGCCAATACAGCTGAGCCCACACGAAAATTATTATTATTTTGGTACTTTTAAATTAACGCTGGCAACCCCTTCCCGATTCCCCCACCACCCGATCGATTTAATTATTTTATTTGGGTGCACTCTCTGTAAAGAGCAATTGTTTGAAAAAAAATTAAAGTCGCTGAGCCCACTTTTTTTTTCCCCACCCCACTACACCCGCACCCACCGCCCGCGGCCTGCCAGCACGAAGATTATAAGAAAAGGTTGTTCAGGGAAGTAGCTAACGGAGTTTCAATACAGCAGCTGAAGCCACATGACCGATTTGGTCGCTAACTCTTGGCCTATTAGATTCAGTGGCATACGCCAATCAAAATGTCAAAAAATATACATATTCTTGGTCTTTCTGTCATGGCAACACACCCGATTTATCCATTAATCAGCTTTGAACTACAAGCTTTTTTCGTGTCAGAAAATCCCTCATTTAAAGTTAATGTACGAAAAACCATGACTTACCTGTCCAATCCATAATAGTTTCCAAATTCTCCAAACCTCTGGCACTTAAGTAGCATATGCACTACATAGCTTCTATCGTAGGTCGACATTCTCAGAGGTTGGTTATATGCAGCTCTGAAAAACACGGAAAAACTCGTGTCCAAATAGCACAAATGGTTCCCGGTTTAGGAAATTTATGTATCGTTCAGATTCGTTCATTAAATTATTATACCAAGCTAAACTAACTAGAAAAAATGTTAGGCTTACTATTTAGTAGTTTCGAATCAAAGAGTAATTAAATTAAAAATCTGGCACCGACTTATTTTGAGTGAGAAAATTGCGGCACGTATCGGTAGATATTTAAGAGTGGCCTACTCACTTAGAATCGTTATAATAATGAAATAAATGACGACAACAAAGGACCGATGCCTTTAATTTGTGAATCTATCTAAAGACCAAACGGAAGAAGTAGCAAAGAGAACCCACCTGATGCTCCTAATCCATTCCAATTGGTGGGTGTAGTTGAGGCCGGGAAGCCAGTTCAGCCATCTGCTACGATTGATGTAAAGTTCGTGGGCATCTCGGAACTGTTTGTTGACACCAAACGCCTCCGAATATGTTTTCAAAAATGTGTCCGTAGCGTACAACTTCACAAATAATAAATTATTGTAAACCTGAAAACATTTGGTTATACAAAAAAACAGCTAGAAGTAGGAAATGTCTTCTTTTTAGTTATAATTAATTAATTAATTCAATTACAACAACAATAATCATGAAAATATAATACTAAAATTAATTAAAAACTAAAACAAAACATTAAAATTAAACAAACACAAAGTGACCATAACCACCCCTAACCTAAAAGCCCGCCCAGTTTTGCTCCCGGAGTAAAGGTGCCCATGACACTGGCTGCGTTGCCGCGCCTATAGCCACGGACAGCCACCGCACCAGGAATGAACCTGAGCGTTTGTCGACAACGACTACTACTTATAATGTTATCAGATCTTACAACGCCTTCTTCTGCCTCAAGCTGAATGCCGGCTTTGACTAAGCCGGTCAAAAAGTCAAGCTTGATAGTTTCCACCACTGATCTGTCCTGGCCTTTATTGAAAACGAGAACATAGTCTGCTCTTCGCTGTTCATCATCGAAATATCCCGTCAAGTTGCTGTGCGCCTGAAATGTTTCAAACATTTAATAAATACAGTTAACAGTACAGTTAATTATTGAGGTGGGAAAAAGTGTAAAACTAGTGTAACAATGGGTCAAGCATTACGGAATAAAGTCTATAACATATTGACGGAAAACCACAAACGAATGTAAAGCAATAACTATCAATTTCCAACGAAACATCTCTGGTAAAGTTGCTCAAACTTTAATTCAATACAGTAGTTGATAAAACTATGAAATACAAACGAGTGTATCTCCAGCAGCGGAAGCTGTCGGCTCGCTGCGGCGATGTGGTCCAGATGTTTGTTGATCGCTTGCTTGAATACCAACGTCTTCTCTCCCTTTTCTCACTTCTGAACTAACCTGAAACAAGAACGGTTTTTTAACGGTTGTATCATTTGTAAATACAGGAAACTACTGTGGCATCGTACGTTAAACGTTTATTTCAATTGTTTATTTGTTTATTTCTGCATACAAACTCAAACCACTGATTAGTACCTCAAACCTTCTTAAACGTAAACTTACTGGTTTCGATATATTTTCCTTATCTCTTGGACGTTTTGGTAGTTTTTCTGAAGAGGTATCTTCTCTAGCAACAGACGTGCTAGTGTTAGGTGTTTTGGTCGATGATTTCACAGCGACATTGTAAGAAACCACCTGGTGAAAATCGAATGTTTGAGAAAGTTACACAAAAATCATTTCCACTGTATTTCAGCATTTCAAGATGACAACTGGTAATAAATAAGGCTTCCTCCCCATAGAACACGTCGGACACTCAATACAGCAAACGAGTTTTGACAACCTACTTATTTTTGAATAACAACTGAATACCAACTACAAGTCAAACACAGACACGCTAAGTAAAACACCCCAGAACACCCCAGTTAGAGACCCGCGGCGCGGTGCGTGCGTGGGAACTCATTTTACCGCGGGGCAGTGAGTGTCCTTTCTGTACGGGTTATTAGGTACTGTTATTTTCTTTTGCGCCCATACGCGTTCGTACGCCGCTACCAACAACTGTTGAAATTTTATAAGATACTAGCGGCCCGCCCCGGCTTCGCTCGGGTATATTATATTTCTTTAATCATTGTTTTTTTAAATCATGTTTTTTTGTTTTCCTGTTTTTTTATTGATTTTTTTTATTTATAGACTCATAGCTTCCCTGTTAGTAACTGTATCGAAGTTTTTTTTTGTGGCAGCAAAATAATTTGTTGTTCATCCCAAAACCTAAATTAATTTATCTCCGTATCAAGTTTCACCAAAAACTCCCACCCGAACTACCATTTTCCCGTGGGAATTAGCTATTGTCCCGCGGTCCTAAGAAGTTCTTGGAAGATCTATTCTATCCCTGTATCAAGTTTCATCAAAACTTCTGGCCTACCCTACCACTTTTCCCGTGGGAATAACGGATTTTCCCGCGGTAAAAGTTAGCCTTTATAACCCCAGAATCTTTTATATTCCTGTACCAAGTTTCATCTAAATTTTCCGTCCGTGCTACTATTTTTCCAGTGGGGATGAGGTATTATTTTCCCGCGGAAAGATCTATTTTCCCGTGGTAAAAGGTATCTTTTATACATCCCCAGGGTCTATTCTATCTCTGTACAAAGTTTCATGAAAACTTTCCACTCGCGCTGCCATTTTTCCCGTGGGAATAAACAGTTTTCCCGCGGTAAAAGGTAGCCTTTATTAATTTCCAAGGTTTATTGTATCATACCATACCCCAAGCTCATTGGTACTGATACCAAGTTTCCGCCCGCGCTTGCAGTCTTTCCCGTGGGAATGAGGTATTTTCCTGCAGTAAAAAGTAGCCTATGTCTGTCCCCAAGGTCTATTCTATCTTCGTACCAAGTTTCATCAAAATCAGTTCAGTAGTTTCGGAGCTTATGCAATTATAAGGAATATTTTAGGTATTTTTTTTACACCTTGGGTTACATTATTGAAGTTTTAGTAAGGATCCCTAATTTTTTTGAAAATAAAATATAGCCTATGTTACTCAGGGTGAATGTAGCTTTCTAATGGTGAAAGAATTTTTGAAATCGGTTCAGTAGTTTTTGAGTTTATTCGTTACAAACATACACACACACATACACACAAAAATACAAATCTTTCCTCTTTATAATATTAGTGTAGACTAGTGTAGACTAGTGTAGATAGAAGTGTAGATGTAGATGTAGACAAGACGTAAATAAAAATCAAAGGAAAATAGTCGTTGTTTCATCGAGTAGTATCAGTATCACACATAGCACCTGTCGCCTGCGCAGTTCGGCGGCGCCTGCGGGTGCTGTGCGGGGGGGTAAAGGTGGGGAACTAGTTCCAAATCTAATATACCACCCAAGAGTGGCCTTCATGTTTAAAATTTATATATACCTATTACCTACCTACATAAAGCCTGACCAAAGAAATAAGAAACCTTCCCTGAGGGCGCCACGTGTTTTACGACTATGGCAACAATTTCCCTTATAAAATTAGTTCCATTGAAATTCCGCAATATGGCGAAGTTTCTTATTTCTTTGGTCCGTCCTTGAGTACCAAATTTAAACTCAATCGCAACCACAGAACGGAACTCTTAGTTGGTATTCGTATTCCCCCTTTCCGCCTCACACCCGGTCCACGTTGCCCACGGTACTTGTATACAAAGCTGTATCGGTATTAATTAAAATGTGCCTTTGCATTGCAGCTTGAAAATCATAAAAATACGCAACACAACACAAAAATACGGCATTAGACCTACATGCATCAGTTTTGTTATTGAACCCTTCTTTCAAAAGATACTGCGACTTCAACATACTCACTTCTTCATAATATTTAACTGCCGTCGGTGACTCAGCAGACGTCCCTGGGACGCAATCCTTCGTAACACTCTGAACTAAAGCATCTTTGTTCTCTTCTCGAGTTTCAACCTGCAAAATTAATATTATGTACCTAGGTATATTAGGTATATTAGTTCTGCCGTGGTGGCCATGATCGGTGCAACCCGGTCGAAATATCGGTAAGGTCAATTCAAAAGTAAATCGCGGAGATAAACCGTTAAAATGTATGTTAGTGTAGGTAGATATTATTTTTCCATGTATGTTTATTCAAAAAATACCGAACTTGTCACGAAACTAGTTTTTGATTCTGGTTTGGCTCGTTCAAGCCCCCCGGTTGAGATGAGGCAATGCTGTAATCAAAGTTCAAAAATATGCAAATCTGTGAAGGATTTGACCCCTCCATTCGTGTTCAAAGGGCGTGTTGACTTCTTATAACGCGGCCCATGTCTTTCGGCTGAAATGATGATGATGATAATAACGTTTGTACTATGATTAAAACTAATGTAATGCTAAGTACCTATTAATGGCCTTATGGCAGACTTCACAAAGAACATCAGGCAACTTTCTTACAATGATGGTTAAAAAAAAAGTGTCCGGCCCATGCATCGACGACATAGCCTATGCTATGACATAGGCTATGTCACAAATTACGTATAGCGGCGGCGGCGCGCTATGTCGTCGATGGTCCGGCCAGACCCAAGATTTTTCTAATAGCGAGTTCATATTGAGACTAAAAAAATTCACTTTAAACCCTGTAACTGCATTTTCTAAGTAGGGTGATCTATAGGGTGAAATCCTCCAATAGGTACTATTAAAATCCATCCAACCTAATTCCGAAATCCAATCCAGTACAAATAGAAATTTCAGGGTTAAATCCATAGTAGTAGTTTAATGTCTTCTTTAACTGTACTAACTAAATATTCCTATGTGCTTAGATTAGACCAGAATGCCTGATGTCCTTTTAAAAGTAACTTACATTTTGAGAGAGGTCATAATTAAAAATTAAACATGGTCACCTACTTGTTCCACATTCTCATCTGCATCTCTCCGGAAGAACTTCGAGATGTTTTTGTATGTTTCGTACAGAGACTTCTTTGAGATATTTTTGTATGTTTTGTACAGAGGGTTTACTAGATATTTTTGGCCAAAGGTGATAAGAAGCGCTGTCATTTCACCAATTCCTGCCAAAAAAATTGCCTTGTAAAGGAGTCTACCTAATCTATCTATTGTATCTTTCTTCCTTCTAACCAAAGGAATAGCCTAAAATGTATTATACGCACATCACTTCAGTACGGCTACACCGAATTAGTCCGGTCAATAAAGAAATGTAGAGTGCGTGAGCGGGAAGCCTAAGAGATTTCTTCAGGAACTTATTCAGAGTGCTTAGGGATAAAACATACTAAAAGTCCTGACGTCTAGGAGGTGAGCTGGAGGGGGGAGGCGGGTCAAAGGTGTCATTTTTAAGTTTTTCGCCAATATTACAGAAACGGTGCATTATAGCAAAAAAATGAAAGCTTATAAAATTCTCTACAACTTTTATTCTATACCGATTTTTCATATTCCTAACCGTTTTTGAACTACACGCTCCTGAAATGTAGAAAGTATTGTTTAGTAGGGGATTTATTGCAATCTTTGTATGGGAAACATTTTTTATTGGACGAGTCGACGAAACTTGGCATGGTTGTAGAATAGGTGATCCTGAGTAGAAATCAACCGGGACCCATGACTCGTACTCCCCCCGAAGCCGAGGGGAGGGGGGTGAAGATGGATTTTGCCGCCCTTCTTGTTGACGCTATATCTCTAAAACCGCAAGTACTATGACAAGTTTGGTATCATTTTCGAATAACTCGTTAACGTAGAATTTGTTTTCGGAATTATAAAATAGGGTGGCCATACAAAAAAGTTTTAGGACAAAATTCGCAAAACACAGATTAAATCTTTCCACATAAATGTCGTTTACTTTTCCCATGGGAATAGTATCCATACAAAAAAAATATGTTCGGGTAGCATTCACGGACTTTACAAATATATAACTTTTATGGCACTAAGAAATAATTCTTCTTAGATTATATTTCGCTATAATGCACCGTTTCTGTAATATTGGCGAAAAACTTAAAAATGAGACCTTTGACCCCCCCTCCCCCCTCCAGCTCACCTCCTAGGACTTTTAGTATGTTTTATCCCTAAGCACTCTGAATAAGTTTCTGAAGAAATCGCTTAGGCTCCCGCTCACGCACTCTACACCCCCCTTTGAGCCATTCGTTGACTGGACTAACTAGGGTGATTTTATTTTATGCTGCGAGGAAGACGTTTGTATATAAACAGCTTAATCCTACAGAAAATTACCTGGTTCCAAGGGGAAACTGGAGTTATGCCGACTAAGCCTAACATATCTAGTACATATTTAGATAAAATTGATCTTGAAATAAAGAGTCTACGACGTCATTATCATTAACATACAAGTAGGTACAAAAAACAATAAAAAAATGCAGACCTATCTAGGCCACGCGTCTATTGTTAATATTTCTTACCTGCCTTTGTTTGTTGACTACACTCACTCTCGCTTTGGTCATCCTCTGAATCTGTGTTGTAATTGAAACCTGCCTCTTCTACGTAATCCGTCTCAAGTGATGTTGACTCTTCTTCAGAACTCGAATTTAATTCAGTATTTGTACTGGCTTCTGAATTTGTACTGGCTTCTGAATCTGTGGAAGTTTCTGTATCTGAGATAGCCTCTGCTTCTGTTCGGTGTAGCTCCGGGGCTGTCTCCAACATAAACAGGTCGTCTATAGGCTGTAATAGAATATTGGTTTTGAATACGAGCTTGATAATAGCAATTACTACACATATGTAATAATAAAATAGATAATAATTTAAGTAATATTATATAAATACAATATTACTTACATTTGTATGTCTATTTTCCGAAATTATTTCTAATCCGTCGTCAGTTCCGAAATTCTCTAAGAAATATTCATATATATTTCTTATTGTTCCTAAGAAATAAAAAACATTTTAAAGATGTAATGTAATATCTTAGTAAAGCCCGACCAAAGAAATAAGAAACCTCGCCATATTGCGGAATTTCAATGGAACTAATTTTCTAAGGGAAATTGTTGCAGAGCAGATTTCTTTGTTCAGGCTTTATTTAGTAAACTGGAAAGCCATCTAATACCTACTACGGTACCTATCTATGTGCGCTAAATTGTATGCACCTAAGTAACTTAACCTCCCCCCAAACTTACTAAAACTTACTTAAATTAAATTACAACTCGTCAGTCATCGATACTGATACTATGTATTTTACGGGTCTTTTACGAGGTATTTTTCTTATAGTTATGTACAAGACAGGTTAAATTCGTAATAGTGTGTAGGTAGGTACCTACTTACATTATGTCTTGTTGTAGAGTACACTACATAATTCCGAATAATTTATTTACGAATTTGAAAATGACGATTATTAAAATTCCGAATTTCATACTTCCGAATGATTCACAATTCCGAATTTAAAATTTCCGAATAGTGAAAATGACGAATAGTTAATTAACGAAATTTCAAACAACCGATTTATTACAAATACGAAAGTCAATTTTCCGAATATTATAATTTCGATGTTTCAAATGTACGATTTTTTAGTATCTCGAATATTCAAAATTACGAATCCCGAAGTTTTAATATTCCGAAAATCAAAATCCCGAATTTTACTTACAAGTGCATGCATGCATGCATGCAAGCAAGCAAGCAAGCAAGCAAGCAAGCAAGCAACAAGCAAGCAAGCAAGCGTGCAAATAAGCGCGCAAGCAAGCGTGCATTCAAGCATGCATGCATGCAAGCAGGCATGCATTCATGTCAACCTAACCCCGAAGGGTATGGCAGAACGAGCGGGCTCGCTCCGCTCGCCGCACTCCTTTCTGCCTTACCCTTCGAACCTAACCTATCCGTGTCGGTGTGCCCAGAAGTCCCGTGCTCGCTTCGCTCGCACCCGCTCCTGTAGTATTTTTGCGAAAAATCCTTACATGCATCCTAAACTATAAAACCAGAACTAATCAGGTACTTTAACCTATTATATTCGGGTACTATTTTTCTTTCAACCTTGAACTTTAATAAGCTTTTTTCTAAATCACGAATTATCACATTTCCGATCGGGATTTTAATTTTTCGTGATTATAAAAGATCGGTATTTTATTTTTCGTATAATAAAGTATTCGTAATTTTTAACATTCGTGTATTTAACAATCGGAATAACTAATCTTCGTGATTATAGGTAATATTAGGAATTTAAAATTTCGTAATTTTTATAATTCGTTATTTAAAAATTTCGAAATTACAATATTTCGTAGTTTTCAAAATCAGTATTTTTAAATTCAGGAATAAGTAATTCGTAATTTTTGGGTGTTCCCCTTGTTGTAATTAGGACGCAAAAGCAGGCAGGATTCTTTTTTTTTATTCTATTCTATCCTCTCCCTCTCTTTTCTGCAGGATTCTTTTTTTTATTCTATTCTAGCCCTCCATAAATTTAATTAAAAATCTAATTCCGAAGACTTAGGTAGCTAGTATTTGTTTATTACCATAAATTTTGGCAGTGTAGGAACCGAGAGAGAATTCTAAACTCATGTTACACTAGACTATTCTCATGTTACACTAGACTACTATCACAGTAGAAATACAATACCTGTTATACAAGAGATAGCCCCAGCAATCAGGGGAACAGCACTGTTCCCTGCGTATTCAACAGGTTGAGAAGTGATATCTCCTGTACTGTCAACTTTATGTTCTGTCGACTGAATTGAATGCGTTTCTTCTGTAAAAACATTAGACAATATAATATCTTTGGAGAAAAAACGTTTCATTACTTCAGTATTCTTTTAAAATATGCTGTCACCAACTCACCTGCCATACTACGCTGAGCGGAGCTACGTCCTGCTTTGCTCTGTCTGTCTGTTTCAACAGATGAAGCATCAGTTTTTATAAAGGTTTCTTTCAGTCTGCTATAAACTTTGTCAACAACATTTTTAGGTGTATTTCTTGTGTAGAAAGGTTCCTGTAGCATCGCAGCTTCGTTCGTACTGTCTACAACTGTAACAATAAACTCCATCAATTCCTCAAGTTCCGCAACAAGAAAAAAAACATACAAAGTACAATAAATAGCTGTTTATTTGGAACGTTACATACTGCATCCCATTCGAGAGGCGCGGGTTGCAAAGTATGATAACAATGTATTAACGATTTAAAAAAAATAAAAGACTATCATATGTTAAAGGAAAATAACGACAAACTATAAGTAATTCGTAGATTGTTTGTGAAGTTAACCCATGGAGGTAGATTTTTGTTGCTGCGCTTAACATCCTACATAATATAATTATGTATGAGTTAACCAACCCGTACTAGGCTAGCGTGGTCGACTAAGGCCTGCCCACGCGTTGTGGAGACTATGAGCGAGCCGCTACTGCTGACGAAATGGGTCTAACTTTTGAGAGAGTTATTTTTTATCACCTGAGGGGCTACTCTTGGCGGCGATTCCGATCCGTCGACATTGAGATCGGGCGTTTCGTACTCTCGAATGCCACACTAACGCCACCTTGGTTTCATGTTGGGCGGATATTGAGTCAACTAATTGAAATCGGACATTTGTCAACTCTTGGCGGGCAGATTTTCAAGAGTAGCGGTCTAAAATTGACTTTGCTATTGCATTGGTTTGAAATTGGGATCGATATTGATTTCAAGCGTAAAGTCTCTGTTCCTTATCACTTCTTCATTCTAATTATTTTAGAAACTTATACTATTAACTAGCGGCCCGCCCCGGCTTCGCTCGGGTATATATAATTCAATGCTGTTTGAAATCATGTTTTTTTGTTTTACTTTTTTTATAGATTTTTTTTGTATTTATAGATTCATAGCTTCCCTGTTAACTAACTACATATAATATCGAAGGTTGTTTTATTTTGTGGCAGCAAAATAAATTGTTGTTCATCCCAAAAACTAAATAAATTTATCTCTGTATCAAGTTTCACTAAAAATTCCCTCCCGAACTACCATTTTCCCGTGGGAATAAGCTATTGTCCCGCGGTTACAGGTAGTCTGTTACCTTTCCCAAGGTCTATTCTATCTCTGTATCAAGTTTCATCAAAACTTCTGACCCACCCTACCACTTTTCCCGTGGGAATAAAGAATTTTCCAGCGGTATAAGGTAACCTTTATCACCCCAGAATCTTTTATATATCTGTACCAAGTTTCATCTAAATTTTCCGCCCGCGCTACTATTTTTCCAGTGGGGATGAGGTATTATTTTCCCGCGGAAAGATCTATTTTCCCGTGGTAAAAGGTATCCTTTATACATCCCCAGGGTCTATTTTATCTCTGTACAAAGTTTTATCAAAACTTTCCGCTCGCGCTGCCATTTTTCCCGTGGGAATAAAGAGTTTTTCCGCGGTAAAAGGTAGCTTATATTAATTTTCAAGGTCTATTCTATCATACCATACCCCAAGCTCATTGGTACTGATACCAAGTTTCCGCCCCACGGTACCGCCCGCGCTTGCAGTCTTTCCCATGGAAATGAGGTATTTTTCTGCAGTAAAAAGTAGCCTTTGTCCGTCCCCAAGGTCTATTCTATCTTCGTACTAAGTTTCATAAAAATCGGCTCAGTAGTTTCGGAGCCCATGCAAGGAATATTTTAGGGTTTTTTTTTACACCTTGGGTTACATTATTGAAGTTTAGTAAGGATCCCTAATTTTTTTGAAAATAAAATATAGCCTATGTTACTCAGGGTGAATGTAGCTTTCTAATGGTGAAAGAATTTTTGAAATCGGTTCAGTAGTTTTTGAGTTATTCGTTACAAACATACACACAAAAATACAAATCGTTCCTCTTTATAATATTAGTGTAGAGATGTAGATGTAGATTATTTACCATCTGTCCTTTTATGTGATATTTCTTTCAGTTTAAACTCTTCCTTGTTTCTAGCTCCCCCCAATCGTGTAAATTTCCACGATTTCCCATCGTCGTCGTCGTCTTTCTTCATTTCTTATAGATCTGCAATCTAAGTTTTGATAGGTTACTTATATAAATATCTTATATATAAAATTCTCGTGTCACAGTGTTCGTTCCCATACTCCTCCGAAACGGCTAGACCGATTCTCATGAAATTTTGTGAGCGTATTCAGTAGGTCTGAGAATCGGCCAACATCTACTTTTCATACCCTTGAGAGCGGGCGGGCGGAGCCGCGGGGCGAACAGCTAGTATATCTATACTAAACTACATTCTAATCGCGTTCGTTCTTTGGAGTGTCCCGCCTGATGTTGAGCTGAGCCGTGTAGAGTACCGATCGTAAAATTCGTGTGTCGGTGTACGTTATACCTACCTGCAGATGATTGAAAGAAAGAAAGAAATCATATGTATTGCTATAAGTACAAATTATACTGTATCACTAACTATCGAGGTCACGAGGTCACTTACTGTCCCCAGGAGAATCAATATAACTTGAGAAAATTCGCTATACCGGGAATTACCACAGTGGCTTTGTACGGCGGGATAACTCGTACAAACTACCGACTTCTACTCAATCGACTATATTTACCTTTTTCTCCAATACAGAATTACAATGGTTTATTTAAAAACCATCATCAATCATTGATCTGTCTGATGTCTACGTTCTTCTTTTATTTTGCTTTCGCTGCCACTTAATAAGAAATCGTTTCTGTGTCAAGGTGACATTCAAATTGTCTATTTTAATTTCATAAGAAGTAGGTATGCTTAAGTATGTTATAAGTACCAGTCAGTACTTTAATATCCTTGGGTAGGGTAGACCGGGGACAATGGTAACACTTTTTGTTAAATTACCTATAACACGAAATCTACTCGCTTTATCCAAAGTTTGGATCATTTGGTAGTAGGTTAATTTCATTGTCTTAATGCTTTTTTTTTTGAATTACACTTAAATTGCATTTATCGTACCGAAAATCCAGTTTGAATTCGAGGGGTCTCACTGCTACTATTGACCCCTAGTGTGGGTCAATTGTAACAATATTTTAAAAGACAATAAAAGACAGAGTAGATTAATATCACCACTTTTATTCACTTTTTTGCGTAGTTTAATCACTTGTTTATCAGTCTCAATTATAAGGAAACTTGTTTTCATAAACTTATTAAATAATCAACATGAAAGTTTAACAAAATTAAAATAGATTGTTAGTAGCTTTAAACAAAATAAAAATTAACTTTAAGTAAACACAGGAACGCTTTGGGCCAAATACAACTTCTGAGAATTAATATTAGTTGAATAACGACAGTAAAACGTATAAAAACACTATCTTATTTTTTGTATTAAGTTACAATTGCCCCTGTTACAACCGTCCCTGAATTTAAAAAATACTTAATAAAATGGACTTATAACGAACATGATTTGCTCACTAATCAAATGGATCACTCTCAAAAAATATGCACCAGCAGGAGAAGGACAGTCGAAAATTTGATTTTTCTTCATAAAGTAAAATGTCTTTTGAGCCACGATCAGTTTTTATTCGTTTTCGAGGCATCTGGAAAACAAAACACAAAATTTAGAGTATTACCTAGCACATACGACGTAAAATTAAATTGTTTTTGTTTTATTGGAAAATTAAAAAAAAATTGAAATTATTATTACCTGTTGGGTCAATTGTAGCACGGGGTTGATTGTACCGTTACAATTGACCCCTTCCCTGCTGTTACAATTGCCCTCAAGTAGTATATTTTACAAAATATGAAATTTGCAAGAAACCTATCGAAATTTAGCAGTGGAATTATCACAATTACGGCAGCCAATCATCTTAGCAACAGAGTGATTACAATGATTTGGCTATAAATCCTTCACTAACTACAAAAAAAGCACGTAATTCAGAGTAAAAAACTTACTTGTGGTGGTGGAAAAACAAAAATTCCCTCTGAGCACGTCTGTTTCACAGCGAGCGCGCCGCCGATTGGTGAGCAGGTCGAGACACGTTAGATGCGTGATCTGACGGACGCACACATTTAAGCGTTGTATATGTGTGGAAATATCGCCGATGTTACTATTGCCCCGTGTTACTTTTGTCCCCGGTCTACCCTATGCTCTATTCCAGAGTCCCTAAAGCCCTATAATAGTCTTTGAGCCCTTCGAGCAACGCGGGCCTTCCTTTAGTTTGCTTATTCGTAAGTAGGTACTGTAGAGTTTGCATAAACGTATTTTGCAACTCTACTCCTTTAGTTTGAGACGGGGGATAGAGCTTAGTGTAGGGTTGTTGACACCTTGTTGTTCTATATCAATGATGTCTTAACAAAAATTAGCTTAGGGTTTTTCTTTTAAAAAACGTTTAGTATGATGCTGTCGCTCCAGGATACTGTACTTTGATGCGGTGTACGTGTCGATTCGTCATGATTGACGTTACCTTTGTATTGAAGATTTTAGATACGCCTGATTGATGTCAACTTAGCTTAAGTTGAAATATTTAAGTAAGTATTAGTTAGGATGCGTGCGCCCTGTGTTTGATTGTGTGTGCGTAACATCAGCTTCCTCATGGGTGATAGGATGATTCTACATATGCCAGTATTTATGGCATAATTACAGCCTTCGAATATCCCAGTCTTAAAATAGGAGCCACAAACACTTGGCGAATATGAACCGTTTAGTGTGTGTCAGCTGGAGAGATGTCACCCCAGCTTACACAAGCAATACAGGCAAACCAGCGAGGATAGGGTTTTGGACTATAGTCAGTAATTTAGGGCATAATGAGAGCACAAGGCAGGAAAAATCTGAACGATAATACACAAAAAGATTCGAAACTACGATCAAAAAACAGTGTGTAAGCTGGTGTTACGTCACTCCAGCTTGCACATGTGTAATAATGAAACTATCAATCGCAGAGTATTCATTTAAGTGTCAAAATGTGAGGAATAATTACAGCAATAGGCTCCAAAATTTTCATACTCCTGGTTAAAGCACTTTACGAGTTATAAGCCGTTGAATATGTGTAAGCTGATGTTACGTCACTCCAGCTTGCACATGTGTAATAATGAAACTACCGATCGCAGAGTTTTGATTTAAATGTCAAAACGTGAAGGATAATAGGAGCAACAGGCTCCAAAATTTTCAAATCTCTAAGCCTCGTAGTTTCCACGTAAAACAAAAAACACTGAATTCGCGCCAAAAATTCAAATTATTGCCTCGAAAACCCTAAGAAGCGCGGTTGCCGTTCCGTGCGCTATGTTATTGGAATCGAATTTGATCCTTACTGCGATTGTATGAGGAGTCATTTTAGCTCAAGCTCAATTTTTTTTATATTCTTATTATAATAAATAATAATATAGACCGAGAGCCGACTGAACTATACGGAACTATAATTGCAATATTGAAATTTTTTTTCTGATCCACTTATGACAACGAGAGAAATAAGCACTATTATTATTATGTGACTTGTTTTCTGTAGTTACTAACAAAAAGATATTCACTCACGTATCACGTAGATAGACGATCACGACACCTTACAAAAAAAACCTGAAAATACCACCCTGTATTTTTGTAAAGTGTCATAAGTGATCGTCTCGCGAATATCTTTTTTGTTAGTAATTACAGAAAACAAGTCACATAATAATAATAGTGTTGAATGAATGAATGAAATATTCTTTATTCAAAGTATGACTTAAACAAGTCATTTTTCATTACAATCACGTCATGTGGCCCTTTGTTAATTAATTAAGGAGACTAATTAGTCCCTCAGTGACGCAAAAAACATTTCTTATTTTGATATCTAAACCATAAGTGACGCTACTTTGTAAGAATGATTGGCATTTGAAACTGGTACACACGAAATGACGCTTGAAATTTTGGATGCTGGAAAAATCAAAAACTAGCCAAAGAAAGTTCAATTTGACTGTAATGTTGCACAGTGACGCAGCAATAAATAATATCTAGCACTCGAACAACATACGAAACACAAAGGATTTCATGAAATTCTTTTTTAAACATGATCCACACAGAATCCTGTGGATCAGTTTTCATTTGTCAATATTTCGACAAATATACCATTTGGAGACAGATTAAGTATACTAGCACCGTCACGTATGATACGTGACGGGACCCAACATCTGAAATCCACTCTCGTAACAACATATAATTAGAAAAAGCAGAAACAAGATTTCGAACCGTCATTTCCTGTGGCCCATGTTTGATACCGTCACATTAGCTGAATTTTGCCTTAATTAGGTTGTAAAGCTATTTATAGCAAAGAAAACTTCCGTCACTGAGGTTCTAGATTTATCTGAAACCAATCGGTGCAGTATTTACGATATAATTCGAAATTAAAATTTGTATGGAAATGAGCTAGGGTGACAACGAAGTCATCCTTTTGCGGACAAGTTATTTCATAAATTAAATAATTAAATTCATAAATAAAAAAATAGTGCGGCCGACTAAAATCAAATACTGAAGTATAAACACAAAAACTAGTTGTACCACGTATTAAGAAATCGATTTGTGTGAGTTCACCCCTTATAATATTTATTTATAATGGTAACACTATGTGATTAGTTCTGCATGTTGGCCACTGTGTGGCGCCACTTCCTGTTTTAACTGTCAGCCCCTATGGCCGCTCTTGTGCTGCGTAAGTTAAATATTTTAATCGTATTTCATCGACGTTTAATTTATTGTTATTGAGTTTACTTTGGAGTATAAATATACTGAGTGTATTTTACCGCCAGACCCTGTTTTATTTCCACATCCACAGACAACCTCGCTTCCATTGCCTAGACTCTAACTTAGACCACGAATATTAAAATAATAAACCAGGTAAGTTAAGTACATATTCATTGTTGGGTCTGAGTGATGTATAACAATGATTATCAATCACAGTACAGAGAATTAAACATACTCACAGAGAATAACCAGTTAAAGAGTTCTTGCCTGAACATCCAATGCTTAACAATTTTATTGTATTGAACGTATGTTCTCAAAATATACCTACTTCACTACCTGCAAGTAAACAATTAGATTAATTTTACAAAAACACAAGACTGCTACTGTATTATATATTTGATACTAGATTAATTTTACAAAAACATAGACTGCTACTGTTTTATATATTTGGTTGATACTCGCCTTTGAAAAAGAACTGACCAAAACAAATTATTAGAAAGTAAATTACTACTACTACTTAGTAAATTACTACTATTAATTTGTTTTACTTGCATAAATGTATTTATAGCCCGACCAAAGAAATATGACACCTCGCCATATTGCGGAATTTCAGAGGAACTAATTTTATAAGGGAAATTGTTGCCATAGTCGTAAAAATACACACGTGGCGCCCCCAGAGCAGGTGTCATATTTCTTTGGTCAGGCTTTAAATAAAATTATCCAAACTTTACTAATATTTTGTGAGAATAGTGTCTAACAATACCTTTTTTAGATTTTTGTTTATTCTGGCCTGGAATTGATATGAAAATACTATTTTTTGATGGCTTAAAATTAATGTTATGTTAACGTTAATGTTGCCAGGATGATTCACAAAAAATAAATAATAATTTCAGCTAATAAACCATAGATCAAAGATCAACTGAAGCGAGACCACAGAATACCAAATAGTAGTCCCTACAGAAGCTGCACTAGGCGACATAATTCAAATAAATTGCAACCCTAGCTCCGTTATAATAAAGTGCAATTCAGATCGCACGGCG